>VUQG01022393.1:0-19438 GCA_015106755.1 Etia nguti | reverse complement strand
CTCCCCCCCCCCTACCCACCCTCTTTCCTCTCTCTTTCGCCTTTAACACCTAGCCCGCTTTCAGTCCAGGTGGCAGAGCGCACATCGGCCGAGGGATGCAGACTCTCATCTCTAACAACACACGGACAGCGGAGCTGGGAACAGCCGCCGACAGCCACGGCTCCGTTAGCTAAAGAAGGAGAACAGCTCTGCATTTGCGTGGACTCTAAAAAAAAAAAGGATACATTTGTTCTCAATTCTTCTTCTTCCTTTTTTTCCCCTAAAGCCAAGCGAGCAAATCAAGCTGTGTTCAATGCGCAACCATGCTCATCATCTCATCTCGCAGTGCGCTGCTGTCCGTCTACTACCCACAGATCTTCCTCATCCTCACCAGCGGTAGCTACCTGTAGGTTTCTTCTGAATGAACTCGCTCAGTGTAATTTCTCCAGCAGGTAGTAGTGCCTTGTGCGCAAATTAGCCAATTACGCACAGGGAAATTGGACTAACAGAGAGCGAAGTTTTGTTTTGTTTTAAGTGCAGGTGTTTATTACAGCTGGGGGGTTTTTTTGGTTTTTTTTTATTATTATGATTATTATTTTTTAACTCAGCATTTGACTTTGCGAAATGAAGAAATCCGACTCGTGCTTGCATCCCGTTCTGGTGTGGCAGAGATTTTATTTTAGAAAGTAGGGGAAAATGAAACTTGGACTATCCAGTCACTCAATATACTGGAAACATGGGAAGGAAATGCGTGATTTGTGTCTTTCAATTAATTTCATTTTATCCCACAAATGTAATCATAGACTGCCACGGAACAAGAGCTGTGGATTTTTCCTTCAACATATGGCCACGTGTGTCATTTTCCGTCTCATATTGAGTCATAAAGATTGAATGAATTCGCTTGAGTGTATGTATGTAGCCAATATTTAATCGGCGAGATTTGTGCACGTCCTAGTGTGTGCGCAGCTGATGAGATAACCTGCCCTCGTGGATTTACACATTACACCAGAACCACTTTGTCATAGAAGCACCTCGTCAGACAAGGGCCATAATTGGAAAGCAGCATATGGAAAAGCCTCATTTTTGGATTACTCCACGCTTTGCCCACAGGCCCAGGCCTATGTAATGAGCTCTTTTCTTACAGCATTAAAAGACCCAGACCCTAACAGAGAGAATGATTGCTGCACCATACATGCCTCTCATTCATATTAAGGGCAGGTTCTGAAGCCTTAAAGTAGCTGTGCTGGCTCATGTTTTATATAATAGAGAGAAAGAGAGGTGGACAGAAATGTACTGAATTTGAAAACCAGTTTTTATGATTAAATACTGCACTTTCACTCTGTATGAGAGTCCATTAAATCACACATGATGAGACTTATGTTTTTATTTAGTTATCTTGACAAATATACCCATTACAATAACATCTTGATACCCAAGCAAGGTTCAAGCTGGGTGCAGAATTCAAATCTTTCTGATTTCACTCAGATTTCAGCTCCATAATTTCGGTTGTTCTCTCTCACTAAGCCCCGTTACTCTCTGCCTAGGGCGTTGTCTTCTGTGGTAGCTCTGGGTGCCAACATCATCTGCAACAAGATACCTGGACTGGCCCCACGTCAGAGAGCCCTCTGTCAGAGTCGCCCCGATGCCATCATCATCATTGGTGAAGGTGCCCAGTTGGGCATCAACGAGTGTCAGTACCAGTTCCGTTACGGCCGGTGGAACTGCTCAGCCCTGGGAGAGAGGACCGTGTTTGGACAAGAGCTGAGAGTAGGTCAGTCTGGTTGAAAGTCAGCTTCTACAAGAAGTATTAACAGTTTTTCTCTGTACAGACACAGACTGTATGTGAAAGATGGAGGCAGCCACTGCATCGTTACCTAAAGATTGTACACACGTTTTTGTTTTGCTTGCACCATGTTGGGCTTTTTGAGCCAGAAGTGACTACATAAGGACAAGCAAGTGAAGAAATAAGTTATCAGGTAATGCTAGCACACTTGGTTAGCAAGCTACAGCCACAAAATATACTGCTATACATACCTGCTAAATCTGTGCTAACTAACATATGCTAGAATTTAATTTCTAACACTGAAGCAAAAAAATATTTGATGAGATAGACATCAGAGCTGGCCAAAATAGTTTGTCAGTTAATCCCAACATAATCAGAATCAGAATACTTTAATAATTCCTAAGGAAATTATGTATAAAAATACTTCAAAAGACACCATTAGTGCAAACGTACCAAGAATCTCAGCCCAGTAACTTGGCAGAGGTGTGTCAATGCTCGTTTCAATCAAAGAGGCCGTGTCCCAAATTTTAAGTCTTAAAAAAATCCAAACAGGTGAGTTAGGAAAAATTCAGCCCTCCTACAGTTGTTATGAAAATTAGCTTTAGAGACTTAATCCATGTTTTGTACCAGGCTCTAAAGATTGTTAATTTCATCTTTAATGCTGGTCATTTTAAAACCGAGTCAGCATGGACTGATGTATGCGTTCTAGATACCTCGGCACTCGAATGTCAAAACTTGGAAGTGACTTCACACCAGAGTTAGCGCATTCCAGAAAAAGACAGGAAAAACAGGATTTGTTTTGGCTCTTAGCAAGGTAGAGCCATGGAGGTATTACTAGCAATACTGCATAATACACATTTTTTTATAGTTTCTTTTTTTAACAAAACACATTCATGGATAGAGCCTGAGTGCTCTGAAAATGGCTTATTTAGTGAGTCAAAAATACAGAACAGTGGTAGTACAGATGAAAAGTTTACCGTTTTTCTACTGTTTAGTGCTGCCATCTTGGGGTATGTTGGTCTGCTCCAACTTTCCCGAGTGGGAAATCCAAGTTGAGGGTGTTTTCCACAAAAAAATTCCAACTCATAATTTGCGACTTATTCAGGAACACACCACAAGTACCTTTTGGGGTCAGCCCCTAGTGGCCATTAGAGGAACAGCAGTTTTTAACACTTCCGCTTCTACCCTGGAGGTTGCTGCTTGTAGATTGTAGAATACGTGAAAAGTAGGTTGAGCGATAGGGAGATTGAACAGCTTCAAGGACGGGACAGGTGTTTGAGATACTGACATAGTATCAAGTACAGATTGACAATATTTAACATAAAATGACCTATTGAGAGTAAAAAGGTGACAGAAGAAAGTTTATTGGCTAACATTTCACAACAGTCTGCTTAAATTAAATAAGGTCCAACAGGTGGAAATCGTAGATGTGATAACAGGTGGACTGTTCAAACCAAGCCGAGCCCAGATTTCCCGTCACTGAAAGTTGAACATCAGCACGTAGACGAGCGCTTCAGAAGCCATTCTTCTTGGCACGAGAATCTCTTCTCATTCTTCTCATGTTGCCTCTGAACGTCCTGTCACTGTTGTCAGCGCTGTGAGGAAAAAGTTGGAGCACTGATGAAGGCATTTCTGTTTGGAGCTCCACACGCGAGAACAATGAATGAACAAACTCCAACTCTAACGGCTTTGCTAGTATTCCCAAAGGGGATTTAAGCTGGGCTGGACACGACTCTGCTTGCCATGCATCGTGATTAATGGGGCAAAGACTTTCTCTGTGAAGCCTCGCTTTAGGTCCATCTCTGAAAGCGATGCATAAACACAGAAACTAACACACCTCTTCGCTTTTAATCCACATTCTTCCCAGTTTTATTCCTCACAGAAGCGTGTTTGCTCCTAATGTGAACCTCTCATGTAAATCACATTATAGTCGGAGCTGTTTTGTTGCGGTCTCGCTGTGGGTTTGGATGCACGTTTAATCTATCAGCTCTGGGAGCAATCACTTTCTTCAACATGGGAGACGGGCAGACGAGACGTCTGGATCGCTTTATTTCTTTTGTCAGAGGAAATGTCTCTTTTCTTTTGTGGTGTGTGAACGAGACTCAGAGAGACGCTCTAGACCTTACTTTGATCCTAGCACCCTCTCCATGAGGGGCAATTAAAAGACTTAATTTTAATTAGAAATAAACTAGTTAGCAGGCTGCAACAAATGTGCAAGCTTTCTAGATTTTTTTTTTTTTTTTTGTAAAATCATTTATTGTAAAATCACACGTCTGTCACGTGATTCTTACCCATTTTCTTTAGTCTTAAAGACAGAAATGTTAGCCCCCTCTCATGTGGCCAATGTGCCATCCACCGCTTTATTTGATAGACCTGCTGGGCCTGTGAACTCATTAAATGTTGAGAAAGACCAGCGAAATTCATGCAAAACCACTAATTGAAGTCAGCTCCAGCAGCTGGATGGCAACAATGGAACCCTGCATGCACTGCTGTACAATCAAAACAAATCACAGTGCGAAGAGATGGCTGTTTGGCTATTGCATGCGCCTGATGCCTGGAGAAAGACTCAACCATACAATATATCTGAATGGGTCGCAGATTCAGCCTGATGAGAGACGACTAAAGAGTTTGTTTTGAGTTATGGAACGAGCGAACCGCAGGCCTGATGGTTTGCGAGAGCGAGTTTGTCAGGTTGGAGGCGCGCCATTAGAATCGCCTCCACCAGAGACGCCATGGATTAATACTCTGGGGCTGCTCAGAAGAACGGAGGCCCGGCATTATCCTGATTGGAGAGCAGGGATATCCCGTTACCAGCTTCTGTGCCAATAAATCCATCCCCTTTCTGCCCCCCTCCCCCACCCCATAAATATCAACGTGTTTATTCTGAAGTTCAATTGGTGACACACAAAAAGTTTGGAAATGGGCACATCTCAGTCGAGCCTGGCCGCAGATTATTTCAACATGTAACACAAAGCAGTATCATTTGCTGGAATGATGCGGACCACCTAAGACAGAGACAGAATGACACTTGAGCTGCGTGAGAAATCCCATTGATGAAAAACATTAAGCAAAGCAACTGCTGGTGCTGATCTTTAAAGAAAAAAAAAAGCTCCTCCACTCAGCCAGTAGATGTCACTTGTGTTTTCTTCACCATGGTGATCACTGCTTCAACAGTTACTGACTAACTGTGTAGATCAGCGATGGAGCATGAAACAAGGCTTACGGAGAAAAGATGTAGTTACGAAACTGTGCCTTTACACTTAGGCTCATTATTTTACCTCGTACACTAAATTTAAGGAAGACATTAACAAATACTGGAATTGCAGTTAGATGGCAGTACAGTTAGACCTAATACAGTTCAAGCTGTTATACACCAGTGCTCTCTTTCATATTTAATCATGTCCTTAAGGCAGTGAATATTTTTTCCCTAAAGCCAAAGAGCAGCAACCCAGCTTTGCACTTCAATACATTTTGAGGGCTTTTGCCTTTTCCGGAAAGCTGGAAACGAGGGACGAGAGAACGTGTCGTGAAATGCAACAAATGTTTGGCTGCTGGGGTAACCCCATAAAATTGAAAGGCCTTTTGTCTGCCCACACAGAAGTGTTTTCTTTTATTTTTGCCTTGCGTGTTATTTGACGTCAAGTCAAATCAAATCATAAAAAAAAAAAAAAAAGGACATTACAAAGCATGCATGGTGACCAAGCTTTACTTGGACGGACCTTCGGACAGACTTCACAGCTAAAAGAGAATAAAATAATAATAAAAAGGAAAAGTTAAAATAAGACAAGTAAATGCAAATGCCAAATATTCAGCCTAGTTTAAAAGCCAAAAACATAAAATGTGTTTTCAAATGATTTTTGTTTTTTTTTTCTTCAAAAAAGAACACTAGTTTTGGAGAGGTCCTGATTTAACTCTTTACCCCTTGAAAGCCTAATAGGAGGAATCCTTGAAGCTTTAAGGTCTCTCGAGAAAATAGATCTTCAGCGGTTTGGTGACCTCATCGTAATTCTACCATAGGTCTGCATAACCTCTAATTGAGCAGAGGGCTAATTAGCTAAAAGGAGTGACATGGGAGTGTCAAGGAATCAGTACATCAGAAGTGACTTTCAATGGGTCAAGACAAAAGCCTTTAAGCTTACAAACATGGGCCACAGTCCAGAAAAGCTGAATGCTATATTTTCTTTAAGCCCAACCTTTTCTGATAGTAACACTTTTTGCTAAGAGCATTTGAAAAGATGTCAGAAAGACAGAGGATGATGTCTTTCTGACATTTTTTCAGGTTGCTGCCTTGATAAAAATTAATATAGTATTGTAGGGCTTCATTCCTATTGCAGAGTGTCTGTTAAGTCTTTCAATGCTCAATTCAATTCAGTTTTTCAAGTGGAAATGTTAAAAAATGCTTTCAGTTGTGTCCTCAGGAGCTGAAAGGTATGTTCCACTGCATTAAGATCAGGTGACTGATTTGCCCATGGAAGAATATCCCATCTCTTGGGTTGCTTTTGCAGTATACCATAAAAATGCCTCCACCATGTTTGACAGATAGTGTGGTACGCTTCGATCATGAGCTGTTCCTTTCCTTCTTTCCTTTCCATACTTTTCTCCCCCCATCATTCTGGTACAAATTCAGCTTGGTTTCATTTGTTTAATGATTTCTTTTCCAGAACTATGCAGGTTTCTTTTGATGTTTTCTGGGAAAGTCTAATCTGGTCTTCCTAACGAATTTGCACCTTGGTGTAAACCCTCTGATTCTTAGATTTTTGCATCTCTTGACTATAGACTTTGACAACAACAACAGGTCTTGTCTGTTCTTGACTTTGTTGTGAAGAGGTTTTTTTTTACCATGGAAACATATATTTCAGTTTTCTTCTGTGGTTGTTTTGGTGTTGCTAAACTGGCCAGTGCATTTTTTCTTTTTAATAGTGAACCAGGTTGTTGATTTGGCCACTTCTAAAGTTTCTGCTGTCTCTCCGATAGGTCTGGTTTTTCAGACTAATGATGGCCTCCTTCACTTGCATCAACATCTCTTTGAACCTCATATTGACAGACCCAGTGAAAAACTACTTGGAATCAACTTCTAATAATTTGTCATGGAATAACAAGGGATCCGGTATTTTAACACGATTCTATTTCTTCAGGCAGCAGGGAGGCAGCGTTCACTTATGCCATCACGGCCGCTGGAGTTGCCCACGCAGTAACTGCAGCGTGTAGCCAAGGCAATCTGAGCCAGTGCGGTTGTGACCAGGACAAGCAGGGCTACCATGACCAGGAGGAGGGCTGGAAATGGGGAGGCTGTTCGGCTGATGTCAAATACGGTGTGGAGTTTTCGCGGCGTTTCATGGACGCCCGCGAGATCAAGAAAAACGCCCGGAGGCTGATGAACCTGCACAACAATGAGGCAGGACGAAAGGTAACACATGATCACAAAACTCTATCTGACCAGTTGTAAACCAGCCAATAAAGCTAATAATTAAACGATGTCTAACGCAAGTGCCGCTGCATGTGTGACATAAAACGTGAGGGTTGGTAAGGACGACTGCCAAATGGAGCTGTGCCACAGGCCTACAGCCCATTCACTGAATTACTAAGCATTAAGTCAGAGTTGAGGATATTATCCCTCGCCTCCTTTCTCAGCGGCAGCACCAAAGACCACACTTCTGCGCCACCACAAACACTGAACCGACCGGAGGGACTTCCAAAAATGCGATAACCACGAGGGGAAAGACAGAGTTTCTCTTAAGACCAGAGCTGTAGACAAACAAGTTACAACATGATGTAATTATGAGCTTTAAGTCATCTCACATTGAAAATGCATCGAAAACAAAATACAGCTTGGTCACCAAGGCAAACAGTCACCTGTCAGTTTTGTCATCTGAAAATATTTGTATGGCAATATAATATAAATCTGGCTCAAACCACAATGTAACTCTATACATGCATGGTTGCACAACGGCTCTGGTCAGTTTTCTCGGGCTGTCACGCCATTCTGTGGTCTCAGCAAAGGTAAAGTTAATTAGAGACTACAGTTCGGGGGTATGAGTTATTTTCCCCAGGTTTTGACATAAAGTTGGCCTATATGTTGCTGTGCTGAAAGTTGAAGTGCCCACAGAAAACCCAGCTCACCAGAACAGACAGACTTGAAGGCTGAGCGAATGCTATTAGACATTTTAAGCAATGGACCTGCAAATTTAAAATGACCATTTGCAACACACAGAAGTGAGCACACCCCCACGCAACGTCAATTAAATGTCAAATTATTCAAAATGATGAACTTGTACTAGCTGCATTACTTCTAAGTTGAACGGTCGAGTGTCTGCTCTAATGCGAAATTAAAAAATGGCCGATTCTATTCAAAATACAGGCCTCCAAAACAGGAAACCAATACAGCAACTTTTAATAACAGATTCAGTCCTCTTTGGAATGAAGAATATCGGTGTCACACAGATTTCTGAAGAGATGTGCCGTTCTTCAGAGACATTTCTTTCAGCTGTTGGTGTTCTGCTGGATTCCAATCAGGCAATATACTTGGCCTGGTCATAGTTTTGAGTTTTCCTTCCTTCAGAAACTTTTGTGTGCTTTGGATGATTATCATGCTGGAATATTCCTCTTCTGCCAGTCATTTTGTCAGCCGGTATTTTGGGATTTCCACAGGTAGTCATGGCCCGATCTATAAATGTCATCTCTTCAACCTCCTTTGCGCTCATTCAGCCCCGTATCACCTTCGAGCTTCACTGCTGGTGTGGGGGTCCCGGACGAGTTTGCGCCAAACACATTGGAACCTATCTAAGGCAAATAAATGTATCTTGGCTTCATCTGACCAAAAAATGCTCTCCTTAAACAAATTTTTGTGTGGAAGAGCAAGCACGACCTTTCGCACTGTCTCAGCTGTCATACAAACTCTGACTTTCACTGATAAGATAAGCAGAGGTTTAAAAATTACCTCTCAGATTTTAACTAATCTACAGACTATGGTCTGTGGTGACATTTCAGGAGGTCAGTGGCACTATGGCTGGCTCTGTTACTCTTGATTAGTGCTGCAGCTGTGTTTTGACTGCTTTTAAGTCGGTTACTGATATTTCTCCATGTTTTTCCAACCCATTTTTCAATTCCTTTGGCAATTCTACTCTATAAGAAGCCATAAAGCAGGCAAGCAGACAGACAGCCCATAGCTTCAACATTAAGAGGGCTGTGGGGGAGCTACACTGCTAAAAAAAAGAACACAGAAGGGGAACACTTCATCTTCATAGTATAACACAAAAATCAGTTAAACTTCCAGTCAGGAAGCATGAGCCACTGTGAATCAAGTTATCTGCTTTGATTAAAATCGAAGTGATAACAGGTGGAGACAATCCCCAAAAAGGGAATGGTTTTCCAGGTGATGTCCACAGACCATTGCTGTCTCCTTATCCTCATCCCTGTATATGATGTTACAGGCAGCATAACGTTTGCCACACCATTTCCATACTCTTCTGCATCTGTCACATGTGCTCAGTGTGACAGTTCGCTCAGAAAAACATGCATAAAAAGTTCTCTGGAGTTCATGTTGTAGGGCTCTGGCAGTGCACTTCCTGCACCTCTTCATACAAAGGAGCAGATACCAGACCTGCTAGTGGGTTGATGTTCTTACACACCCGTGTCCAGCTCTCTTCGCATAACAGTCCATCTCCTGGTGTCACTTCCACATTGTTAAGAGTGTGCTGGGAAATACAGCAACCCTTCTTGGATGGATCAGCCTGGATGAGCTGGACAACCTGTGCAACCTGAATGGGTTAGGTTGTTACATACCAGCACCACCAAGCACCACCGAGGACACTAGCAGTAGCCAAAATTGAAGAAAATTTAGTCAGGAGGGATGAGGAGAGAGGAATGGTCTGTGGCCAGCACCTACAAAACCATTCCCTTTGTGGCAGCTGTCTTATTGGCTCTCCAGTGCACCTTTGGTCACTTTCATTGGCACTAAAGCAGATTAAATTAAGAATCAGAATGGTTTTTGCTTCCTAAATGGACAAGTTTATATCCATGAAATTTAACTGACTTTGATGACCAAATGTTCCCCTAATTTATTTTGATCGGGGTATGTTCCAGCACTCAGGCCAACTGGAAGTCCCGAATTTACTTAATTTGTTCTCATGATCACGAGATTTCTTGTGTCAGCGATGTCAGGTGTAATTAATTTTTCTTGCCTTGAGTATCTATTGTAAGCCCTGTGTTTTCAAAATAGTCTTTCTTAAGATCTTTGCCAAGTTTTATTGTTAATGACAGGAATAGCATTCTGCCTAACACAGAAATACAAGGAAAGGTGAGGACAAGAGGTACAAGTGTGTTTTATTGACCATGAAGTAATACTGGGTATAGTCAGCTATAACTATAATACTGTATATTACTATAGTTAGTTTATCCTGTATATATTTATCCTACAGATTAGGCTTTTAACCACCATGATTAATGTGTACCAACCTAATCTCTACTCTCTATGCGAACAGATCCTGGAGGAGAGAATGAAGCTAGAGTGCAAGTGTCATGGTGTATCTGGTTCCTGTACTACTAAGACCTGTTGGATCACCCTGCCAAATTTCAGAGAGATCGGTAACTTGCTGAAGGAACGCTACAGCGAGGCAGTTCAAGTAGAGCCAGTCCGAGCCACGCGGCTACGCCAACCCTCCTTCCTGCGTCTCAAACAGGCTCGAGGCTACCAAAAGCCTACAGACACAGACCTGGTGTACCTGGAGCGCTCTCCCAACTATTGCGAAGAGGACAGGGCCACAGGAAGCACAGGGACAAGAGGAAGACTGTGCAACGGCACCTCGAGCCTCGCAGACGGCTGTAACGTGATGTGCTGTGGTCGGGGTCACAACACACACCACTACACGCGAGTCTGGCAGTGCAACTGCAAGTTCCACTGGTGCTGTTTCGTCAAGTGTAACACATGCAGTGAGAAATCAGAGGTTTTTACTTGCAAGTGAGGAAACAATGAGGCAGGGTACCGAGAAAGGAAGGGAAAAGGGACAAGGGTATGAAGGGAAGGGAATATGAGAAGTTGGAATTTGAAGTGAAGAATTTTGGAGGTATTTATTACATTTTGCACATTCTGACACCCCATCTGGAATGGAAAACAAAGTGGAATTTGTTTGGTAGCAACAGACATAAATATTTAAGACACGTAACTGCTTGCATGCTAGTGTAAAAGTGACATGACACAAAGATGCTGCAAGTGAAAGAATTTTTAAGATGATATCAGTGACATATCCTACAGATGTTCCACAGAAGAAGAGAAAGATGAATGTTGGATCTTGGATAACGTCTGGAACACGCTAACTGCAAATGCTACGAAGTAAGATTGCAGCGGAATGCGTTCAACTCTACACTGTATTCGGTTTGAACACTGAAAATGAATTATTTATGTCAAAATATTTTTGACACTTATAGGATGGATAGCAAATTCAAGTGCTCTGGCATTTTTTTCTCTCTCTATTTCATGCAGGCCACAATGGTTTTCTCACATGGAAGCTCAATTACAGCAACTAACCAGCAAAAATAATCTTTTTCCATTTTTTCCTCCCATAAAAGACAACTTACTAGTGCTTTATTCTTTTTTTTTTTTTTGCACTCAAGTGGTTATGTTTTCTTTTTTATGTCATGAAACATTGGTTACTTCGGAGAGCTGTTGGGTCATGGACATACATTCACTGCCGATGCTTTCCTACGCCAAGAACCAAAGAGGCAGAAAAATACACATGAAGTACTTTTAAGCACCGTACTTGTCAGTTTGAACGGCACCTCGTCTTGACTGTGTTCACTGTTTTGTTTTTGGAAGGCTCTTGACTTCTGTGAAAACCATGTAAGCCTCATTGGAACTCTATAGAGGTGCAATCAGGTTCAGATACATCCAGCATTCCCATGAACGGCAGAGACGTGGAATTCCACATTCATGGTCTGTGCTTACACAAGGCCTTCCAGCGCGGTTTAGGCCTGCCTGGGTGGATGGCATGTACCCCAACCACACGGAAGAGGGTATGTGAGGATCAAAGGCCTCAAAGCTATTTTTGGACAGAACCCTTAATGTATTCAGAAATGTTTATTTAGGCTTTATATAACTTACAAAACATTTTGAAGAGTATATTTTTATATGAGGAACGTGGCACTTTATGTCATTTAAGGTGGAAAGAAAGTCACTATTTAGGAGTGCTTTCTGACATCATTGTATACAGATTGAAAAGCTTTAAGTTATTTGGAATTTTTGTTTTTCTTCAAAGTTCCTAAACTGTAAATATTCTACGTGTTTTATCAAACGTTGACCAGATCGTCTATCTTCACATGGTACTTCATAACTCAGAGTAGGCTCTAATAATTAGGTGTCAAATCAAAGTAATGCAAAGGCAAGAAAATATTTTGGAAATCACTATGAAAGTGGGCCTATTATGCTTTTCCTTGTTTTCTATCACATATATAATGCTACAATGGTGGGTGCTCATATTAAACATGGCAAAGTTTTCAATTAATGAAGCCTGAAATCCTGCTTCAGACTCCACTAAACACTTAGAAAAACACACTAAAACTAACTTTGGCTCTGTGTGATATTCACTGAGAGGGGATATCCTAATATGGTAATCTAAGGGACACACCTTGTATTCGCAAATGGCACACAATCAAAAGAAAGTTGACTTAAAGAGAGGGTTTTATTAAAGGAAATGGATGAATAAAAGATAAATAAGGATTATTTTGAACTGTGAATCACTCAAAGCTACTCTAGAGTAGCCTCAGTCATTTTAACACCATAATATGCAGCTGGACACAAGCATAATAGGTCCCCTATAAAAAATTTCAAAAGGTACATGGGAGGTGCTTATAGACGGTACATGGGAAGTGTAAAACAAAGTGCATGTATTTTGTATTTGTCTTAATGGTGCTTTTGGTTAACTTTGGACTACAGTTTCCTAAAAGCATAGCTATAACTTAAAGAAATTTAAATTAATCTGTATTTTATTTGTTTTGTCGCAAAATTAGAGTCTGCAAAACTTACAAACATTGACAGTTGTATTTCCTTTTTTTTTTTACCAATAAAATTTCTAAGGCACCTCTAGTTTTTTTTTGTTTTTTGTCACAAAATCCAACAATATTTCAATAAAAACAAAGAGCTCTTTGATACACGCAGTCCTTTATTATGCATTTCATAAACTCATAGTACGACCCAAAGAAAATGAAGCTTTGAAACCTTAACCAGAAGGCACAAGTACATTATAGTAGAGGCCTGTGGTGTAAAATGCTGACATGGGAAACAAGAAATCATGACCTTGACCAATGTGGTACTAATGTGTTAGGAGATGACCACACGGCTGCAGCAATGCCACCTCATTCAGCCGGGCTGACTTGCACAGGCTCTTTCCTGTGAGGCTGAAAAGCATTGCAGCCATTCAGTCAAGTGCGACTAACAGCTGTTTTGTTAGCCGTCTGAAATCCTGGGGACCGGAACCCCATAAGCTCCCTTCACTATGTTGGCGGATCGAGAGGAGAGTCCAACCAATTGTTTCAACACATTTTGTCATTAAAAAATCAGGGGCAGAGCAAACAGGGTGGAGCAGGGTGTTGGCAGGCGCATAAAGCGCTGCTTTGTTGAGTTGTCAGGACCGTTCAGCTTATCCAGCAGCAGGAGGGATGTCATTCTGCAACCTAATGCTTATGGTCCGATTCCTCTTACTCACTCTGCAGATGCACAATTCCAGTATGCTCTTATCTACTGCCTACTGATGTAGAATTGCTATCACAGGTCAGCAGACCAAACACAGCTACAGCTAAATAGGAAGTACAATATTGATCAAATATTCCAGGAAAAGTCTCTGCAGTCTGGTATAATAAATAATAGATTGCTCAAAGTATTGTGAAGTGTAATTTGGTGTTATTCTAGGATGGTTAGAAGTCATCCTGCATGCCATGAGCTCTCTAACGACTTATTTATAGTCATTAATGGATAGAAATAGAAGATTAGGGTGAAATTCACAAAACTATGTTAAGTATTTAACTAATACTGTTATAATCCTAAAACAAGAATAATTGGAAAGGCAAGCAAAAACACGGTAAACACACTGGGCCTTGTTTTTAAATAACAACACATGCATTTGTATTACTGCATTTCACCCTTAAATCGCCTTAGCTTATAATATCATTAATACCCTATCTGTGTAGATAAGTGGATATTGGAAGTACTTGAATAAGGTCTTCATATCATGACCAAGATGCCTCCGTTTAATTAGGTAAAGCAGGGAGGGGGTAGATTACATCATGTTTTGGTCATTCTCCGTTTCATGGTTACTGCAGAAGTCACTATGGGCCTGGGATTAAACCCAAACCCCTGCTGGTATCATCTGTGTCTGGGAAAAGCAAAAAGCCAGGATACTGCAGTGCTCTTTGTCTTTGGATTAAACCGCAAAGCATCAGCCCTGCCAAAAGTTACCAGCATGTGCTCGCCACTAACAAACTCTTCATTTCCCAGACTCGGATCAAGACAAAGCCAGAGCTCCCGGCATCCTGACCCCTGCTTCTATACCACGGATCTTTTGTGTGCATAATAGTTTAGGCTTGAGTACCAGCATTACTGAGGTAGAAAAGTATGTTATACAGCATAATATACTTTTCTGATCGCAATTTTTTGATTATTGTGTGGGCAGCAGTGTGACTGTTAGTTATTCTGGACAGGCTCGGATAATATTTGTCTAGTAATGAGCAGGCCTTTAACCTGAAGAAGCTGCTTAAGTACTTGGTAACATTCATGAGGCTTTTAACACAAGCTGCATGTTCACCCATGAGCGTACACATTTCAATTATTCCCTTCTACTTTAAATGGAAACCTGTTTATGGGTTGAGGACCTTCTTTCTCCTCGCTGCCTCGCAGATGTTTTTAGGAGTCTTTCCTGACAGGTTTGAGCAGCAAGGTTCCATCTCGTTCTTCCACCAGGAAACCCAACTCCCTGAGCGCAGAGTAGTCAGCTGTGCCGCAGCGTTCCAAAGTGGCAATCAGTTTCTGGTTCTCCGAGTTGTGCTCCAGGAGGTTCCTGATGGTGAAGATTGCCCACTGGCTGATGACTAGAGATGCCTGGTTAAGGACAACAATGTCAAAGTTTCAGCTTTAGAGAGTGGAACATGCAGCTGTTCCATCCTTCGTTTTTAAACATATTTTGAATGACTTATTATGCTTATTGCAATCCTTGTTAGACAAAAGCTCAGGAATCAGTTTCTGGCTTTCTCATAAAGAGGGGATCTCCATAATACAGTAAGGCTAAAAGCAGCCCCCACCCACCTGCTCTTCAAACCTTGTGTTTGCAAGGGGCACCCAATCAGAAGACAGCAGGTTTAAAGAGAGATGAAACTACTCATTTCAGACAAAGGATAAACTGAGGGGTTACACAAGGGCCAAGTTTATGAGAAATATGGATTATTTTGAACTGATTAGAAGTGAGCATAATCGGCCCCCTTTAACATTAGAGTGATTTCTAATTGCAGAAAATCCAGCTGGGAAAGAATGTCATGAGAGGGAGAAAAAAAAAGGAAAAAAAAAACCCAAAAGACATTACTATTGCCTAAAAACAAACATCCATTTAAACACTACTGCATCAATTTAAATCAAAATTTGTGGTCTTATTCAGTCTCATTTTTAATTAAGCGTTGTATATTTGTACAGTAAAGCCGGTGGGTTTGCAAAGTCCCCCCCCCCCCAAAAAAACCACAACTTTGCATCGAGCTACAAGGTAGTAGATGTCATGCAAGACGGATCTAGGAAATGATTTGTTATAGAAAGATATCAGAATCAGAATCAGAATACTTTATTGATCCCTAGGGGAAATTATTTTGGTTAAAGTACAATACCAGCAAAACCTGGAAAATAGGTCAAGTTCTTTCAACTCATGAGCAGTTTCTATTTTCCTTGGGTCATTGACTACAAAGACAACCCAACAAACAAACGGGTTTGAAGACAGGTTGTGTATGCTTTGCATTTCAGGTCACCCCATACACATTTTTTTTTTTTTCTAGACAACTACATTTTCTAGACAGGATGTAATGGTAGATAGACCGGGTTGTGGTTCTGTGTGTGTGGATATGTCGGTAAGCAGACATGGAAGATAAACATGGGGACAAAGACAATGACCTGAAGACATTTGTGTTTTCTCAAAGACTGTCAAAATGTTGTGACAAAGATACATTATATATGTGCTCCCTCCAGTTTAAAGTCCGAATTTGTGGGTCTGATGAATGTGGTGCTGGAAGCATCATTTTCTTTTAGTGCAATAAACAAGTGAAAACTGGAGCTCCGCACTGTTTATTTTCTTTCTTCCAAGGTCTGCTGGTACCCATCAGCTAATTGAATCAAGCCCAATAAAGTGCAACTCCACTGGATACAAGAAGAAAGTTTAGCATTTTACTTTAGTTGTGTATTGAACTGGATTTAAAGTTTCCAAAACAAAATTTGCATGTTGAATCAGCCTCAGTCATTTTAACACCAACTGCAACCCATCACATGACTGTCAACCATCTGCAAGCACAGTAACATAACTCTCTTCAAATTTCAACACTTTTTCCTTGCCAGCCTGTACACGCTGCAACAATTAAATCTCAACGCAAAGTTTTTGTTTGTGTGTGTGTGTGTGTGTGTTTGTGTGGGTGGGGGGGCTTTACTGTACAAATATACAAAGCTTAATTACAAAAGAGACCACAATTTCTTTGCTAAATATGAAGAATGATTTAAATAAACACGAAATATGGCTACATTACCACAGCTTCATATTTATAGATCACTTCACAGAAAGGATACAAGGATTGTTGCTGTCAATGTTGCAGTTATCCAAGATGAGGGGGATGCCTTCAAGTTCTCGCACCTGTGGAATATAATAAAAAGATATAAAATATAGAATAAGCGCGTCATGTACCAAGGACTTACTACAGTGGCCTCAGATCAACTCAGCCCCCAGGTCCCCTGCTAATTTCACAGTGTTAATTTCTAATGAATGTAGAATGTAATTAATTACCCAATTTCTTTTGCTTGTTTTCACTGTTGTTTGTAAAGTTTTACTGTAACATATTATTGTAACGTAAGGTGTTGTTGACTACTTGATTCATTATCATCACTTCACCTGTCGGCTCAGCAGGTGTACTCAGTGAAACTGAGAGCAGAATGTGGCAAAACTAGCACAACCATAAATCACAGCAGTAAGCAGCTGCCTGATGACTCTCACATTGAACCAATACGAGACCAGTGTAAATAAATCGTCAAATGCCAATTGACTACATTTACCCCTGGAGGTGATTTATCCCTAAAATATACTTTCCAAGATTAGGAAAAAATAGAGCCTGATATAGGTTGAAACAAAATGATTCCCAGCCTAGTTTGAAGCCGATTTTTCTTTTGGCTGCTCCCGTTAGGGTGCGTCATCCATCTCCATCTCAAACTATCCTCAGCATCCTCTTTTTAAACCAGACCTCTCTGTGCATCTGCCTTCACTACGTCCATGAATTGTCTCTGTGGTCTTCCTCTTTTCCTCCAGGCTGGCAGCTCCATCTTCAATATCTTTAATGAAATATATCCACTTTCCCTCCTCTGCACATGTCCAAACCAGCTCAGTCTTGTGTCTCTAACTTTGAACTGTCCCTCTGATGTACTCATTTCCAGTCTTGCCCATCCCTGTCACTGTAGCTACTACAGCTCAGCACTTCAATTTTGTTCTTGAAAATCAACCAGTACCACTCATACCTCAGGTATGTCAACTGGACTGGCTGGAATAATACATTAATATTAATTTAACACTGGTATTGGATCAGTACTCAGCATCTGCTGAAGTAAAAACATTTACATATCAGCACCACAAACTGCCCATCGTTTATGCAAGAATAAAACTAGATACTCTTAATGAGAGGTCTCATTAAGTGAACAAAACTATAGCAAAAGGTTTTGCTGGACAGTCTCTAGTTACTATATTAATCTCTTTTTCAGGAGGAAACAACTTACTTTATAAACTTACTTTATATCCAAGATTTACTGAAAGAATTTGTGAGACGTTTATCGAGGTTCAAGATTCTAGTTAAGAAACAGCAGACAAAGGAACAGTACGGAGATTCCCTTAGCAGAGCCTCACATCCATGCAAACAAAGCAGTGTGGTTGTGGGACGATCTGTTCTTTATCATGTGTCTCATTCTATAGGCTTAATTGTTGTATTTGCTTTCTGTTGCCCTCTGCGCGCCGTTGCGGTTACCCTCCAAACACACTGGAGCAACAGAACAAGACAAAGTGCTGAGTTACAGAAAATGGAAATGTCATTTACACTGTCAAAGAAACACAGAGCACGCAGGTCTGCGTTTTCCACTTTAGGAATCATTGTCTGAAGTTACTGAAATTATATTTAAACTCATAAAGGGATGAATAACAAGCAGCTGGACCCTGACTTTCAGTCCGGCACAAGCAGTTCCTCGCTTTGCATGCACATCTTAAATTACAATCTCTCCCAAAGGTGAACAGAACGACATTTGGTTTACTGGAAGAAATCTGGGTGAAAACAGATACGTGGTGATTTCTGACCACTGACAGACCACAGATCAGCATCCATAAATATTATACAGGGGCCAACTGAGGGTGGCCATCCCACAAGCATTCCACAAATCTGTTTCTATTAAGTACAACCAAGTCTACAAAGTGATGTTGATACTGTCTGCTCTACTACCCATCTGTGCTTTACGCTGATAGCTGCATGCTGAAAGATGTCAATTGAGAAAAACTGATAAGATTTCTAGAATAAACAAGAAGCTAGTGTTTCACATTCGAGCGGAAAAGCGAGTTGTGTTGAAAGAACCCACAGCCTCTCGCTCAATTAGACCTTGCACTCGTTTGCACTCCTCAGGAGATTTGGTTTGAGGTTGCATGCAGCAGCCCATTTACTAGAACCTGCACTCTAAGCATGATCATTTAGTGGAGAGGTCAAACAAAGCAAACTAATTCAGGTGGGCCTCTCAAACCTCGCAGTCACATTTACACTTTTGACCCTCCAACTGTGTTGGACTGATCAAGGGTATTTGTTTAAATGCTAGGAGACCAAAGATCCCATTAGAAGGGTAGACCAGCAGACTAGAATAAATGTAAGCAAAGAAAAACATTTCAATTTTAGGGTTTGTAAATATTTTCCTTTTCTAAATTCGATAATTGTTCTAAACCATAATTTCCTGACAGAACTATCGGTACATATTATAAAACTAACCAAAGAGGCTTTGGGCAATTTTCAATATGCTAATGTGTCTCCCTGCTTCCTTCACTTGACTCGTCCTCGTGTCTTACCTCCTCCTCCTACTGAGGATGGGAGAGAGACAAGGAAGAGAAGCATATAAGCACTGACATTTACTATTCAATTCAATTTTCAATTCAATTCAATTTTATTTATATAGCGCCAAATCACAACAACAGTCGCCTCAAGGCGCTTTATATTGTGTAGCAGATCGTACAATAATAGATACAGAGGAAACCCAACAATCATATGACCCCCTATGAGCAAGCACTTTGGCGACAGTGGGAAGGAAAAACTCCCTTTTAACAGGAAGAATGCTGTCTATTGCAGCATAACTAAGGGAGGATTCAGGGTCACCTGGTCCAGCCCTAACTATATGCTTTACCAAAAAGGAAAGTTTTAAGTCTAATCTTAAAAGTAGAG
>VUQG01022392.1:0-18409 GCA_015106755.1 Etia nguti | reverse complement strand
CTGACAGTGGACTCATCTCTGTGCTTGTCCTGCTAGACCTCAGTGCAGCGTTTGATACTGTCGACCATAATATTCTATTAGCGCGATTAGAGCATGTTGTAGGTATTACAGGTACGGCGCTGCAGTGGTTTGTATCATATCTATCTAATAGACTCCAATTTGTGCATGTAAATGGAGAGTCCTCTTCACACACTATGGTCAATTATGGAGTTCCACAGGGTTCAGTGCTAGGACCAATTCTGTTTACATTATACATGCTTCCCCTAGGCAGTATCATTAGAAGACATAGTATACATTTTCACTGCTATGCAGATGACACCCAACTCTATCTATCCATGAAGCCAGATAACACACACCAATTAGTTAAACTGCAGGAATGTCTTAAAGACATAAAGACCTGGATGGCCGCTAACTTTCTGCTTCTTAATTCAGATCAAACTGAGGTTATTGTACTCGGCCCTGAAAATCTTAGAAATATGGTATCTAACCAGCTTGCATTCTGGAAACAGACACCCTGTCTTCTTTAAAGATTCAACTTTCTATCTTGACAAAGCATATAGTTAGGGCCTGAATCTTCCCTTAGTTTGGCTTCCTGTGATTCACTGAGCATTTCTCCTTCTCTTACATCTTTTATACACCTCTCTGCATTTAATTATACATTATTATTAATCTCTGGCTCTCTTCCACAGTGTATCTTTTATCCCATCTACCGCCAGTCACACCCAACTGGTCTCAACCCCTCCCTCAGCCTGGTTCTGCTGGAGGTTTCTCCCTGTTAAAAGGGAGCTTTCTCTTTCCACTGTTGCCCATGTGCTTGCCCATAGGGGGTTTTCTGACTGTTGGTGTCTTTGGTATTATCATAGGGTCTTACCTAACAATAGTGAGCACCTTGAGGAGAACGTTGTTGTGATTTGATGCTATACAAATAAAATTGAATTGAATTTAAATGAGAAAATATCAAATGAACTTGCATGAAGTGTCAAGCCCCACAGCACAAACACATTAGTACCCCAATGACATAATCAAGTACACACTAGTGACCTATTCAGGTTATACAGCTGGGATGGGCTCTAGCCCCCTGCTATCCTGAATCTGATACATGGTTAAGAAAATGGATGGAATCCAAATGTACTTCCTGTGTTACTAAACTTTAGTCACTGAAATTGTCTTATAGTTAATATTATTTATCCAACTACAGCAAGCTATGATACAACAACAACAACATGTTGTGGTTGTTGCATGAATAATGAATGAGTAAAGGCGTTTACACACTGAGCATGTTGCGGAAAAGTGAGAAGAAATTCCGATTTTTCAGAGGCAAACTTGCTGTGTATTGTATATGCACACTGAAAGCCTTGTGTTTTTGCAAAAACGTCATCCTCAAAAACATACTGTGAAAAAAATGAAGTTGACATTAGGCGATGATGAGCTGGTCCTGGTGTTTCTGAAAAAGAAAAGGAAGAAACTGAGATTCTCGGTTCATCCATTTCCCAGGAAAAGGCAGCAGCGGGGAGGATTTCACGGTTTGATCCAGGAGTTGAAGTTGTTTCATGACTGCGTTTGTACATATTTCAGGATGTGAGTGGGGTAGTTTGAGCTCTTGTTGGGAGAGTTGGGACCACATCTGAGGAGGCAGAGAAATCATTTCAGAGAGCCGCCTGACCCGGAGCAGCATCTACCTGTGTGTCTGAGGTAAAATAGGATTACTATTTCCATATTATCATATATTCAGTACAGATGCGCGTTTTAAATTACAAGTGCACCTGTTGCCCAATGCAGAGGTCTGATTGTTCAGATATGCTTACAGTTCTAAAAAAAATGAATGCTGCAGATTTATGCGGTCAGTGTGAGTGGCTTTATTATAAATAGATGAGTTTTTAACGCACAAAGATTTTATGCGTCTAGTGTGTAAAGGCCTTAAATGAAAATGCTTCTTCCAGTTCCAGTATATTACTGCACTCGACAAATGCTCCTCACACTGATAGCAGAGGACCTCCACTGCAGGGCACTGGACTGGGTTTAGCATTCAGTGCCTTGCCACGGACACTAACATGTGGCACACAGGCGCTACCTTCAAATGTGAGGACTGAAATAGACACTTAAATATTAAAAAATCACTTAATGCATACTAAATCCTCACTGTGTTAAAGATAAACTTGCACCAACAAAACACCAGCTGCAACTCAGGTTGAAGAGCAGGTTGTCCACTATTCAGTGTTGTCAGACGGAAGGCCCTCCACGTATTAAAGTGACCTTAAGCAAAATATCCCAAGTTAATTCTGGCTGCAAATTAGCACTGCTAGTGCGTGGTTGGATGAGTAAATGAGAAACACAGCATTCACCTCCACATCTGTAACCATTGCCCAGTAAACATTTTATCCCTAGCTTAAATACCTGCATAAGCATGAGTTGTATCTTTATTGCCACTGAAGCGAATTAATTATTGTAACTTCCTTTTGTGTAAATATGACCTGATTATAGACTCGCAAAGACGGCAAAGAACACTGACCTGTCCAGCACAAGTTCTTCAAGCTTGTGCAGGTCACAGGCAATGTACTCTAGAGCCATGTCAGTGATCCGAGGGCACCAAGACAAGTCCAGGCTGCGGAGCTTGCGCAGGTTCTCAGCGACCAGCTCAACACCGTCATCTGTGATCTTGGAGCAGCCAGAGAGACTGAGAGAAGTCAGGTTTGGCAGGCTATGAACCATGTTTACCACACCATGATTGGTGATCTCCCAGCATGAGTGAAGCCGCAGAGTGTGGGTGGTGTAGCCCTGTGGAGGAATTTTACTTATTTAATTACATCAGTAACTAGTAAGGAATTGATGACAACTTAGTTTTGCATTACTGCCATTAAGAAAGATGAAGCCAAAAAAGTTCTTTGGATTCTAAGAAGTCCAATATAGAAAAAGGCTTGAGGGCAGCTAAACTAGGCAGCACTTTATATTATTATTTTAACATCCTACCTGCTTGGCTGTGAAGTAGGCCATGGCTGTGTCAGTGACATGGTAAGCCTGCAGGGTCAACTCTGATAAGTTGGGCAGGAGCTGTGAGATAGCAGCAATGGCATCATCTGCCACATTGATGCAGTCACTGACGCTGAGGGAAGTGAGCCGAGCATTGAGGCTCGACCAGAGGCCAGCCTCTGTGAAATCATTGCAGCCTGACAGTTCAAGATGCATCAGGCCCTGCATTTGCTCCAACATAACCTGAAACACAAGAATTAAAATGTGAAATGTGGAGAGAAGAAGGACCTAATTATACCCACAGACACTGTAAAGTCTGCGCTCCTCAGCCTGTGCTAGACAGCAAACATTTTAAAACATATTATCTAAAAAAAATAAATGAATGAAATCATTGTATCAGGCTACACAACAAGGAGAGAGAGTCCTGAGGTCATCACTATCAGACTTAGCAATGACCCCCATAAAACCTTTGGTAGCCCCACAGGTTTTATGGTGGCAGGTTGATGAGCTCATTGACACCAGCAGTCATGCAAATCTTTCAGTTCAGTTAATTTCAATTCTATATATTTATACAGCGCCAAATTGCAACAACAGATGCCTCAAGGCACTTTTTATTATAAGGTAAAGACCCTGCAATAATACACTCTACATCTGTGGTCAGATAGATTAATGAGATGGATGAAAAAAAACTCAAGCCCACAATCTTTCATTTTCAATATACGATGTGTTAGAAAGCTATGATTGCTATGAAAGTTACTGGCACATTGCCGCTATGCGTACTGGCTAATCAATGAGAGTGATCAAGAGAACCATAAATTCTGTTCTAAAAGCAAGTTTTTAAATATCTAGTAATCGTCCAATCACTGTGGGGTCCTCCCACAGGACAGTGAAATTGCTCAAAGGTGTGAATGTGAGTGTGTATGGGTGCCTGTCTCTGTGTGTTAGCCCTGTGTTGGCTGGTACAGACTCCAGCACCAGCACAAACCTAAGCTGACTAGGAAATTATCAACTGTCTACTTTCCGTGTTCAGGAAACCTAAAACTGGCACTCTGTCAGCAGGGCAAAGACCAATGATCAATCAAGGTGAGAAATCCGCTCTCTGAGCTAACGCATACATGCAAATACAACTGAAAAGTTTTTTTATGCAAAATCCATCATTGCACTCATTACTGACACATCAATCCCATGTTTCATGCAACAGTTGTCACTGGTTATAAGTCTTTTTATTTTCAGCAAAAAGAGTCTAATTCACAGACTTTTATAATATTGTTACTGCATTAGGGTCATCACCAATAATTCGTTAAATATCAGGGCTGAAACTGATGACTCGGTTTGATTTAAAGACAGACACAGTTTGGGTAAAAGTACAACAGCTGCCAGTTATTTGAAATCTCTGTTTTGCTGGTTACGTGTTCCCAGTTTGTCTCAGCAAAATACACGTCCTATTGAAATGTTCACCGTCATAAAAAAAACATGACGTTTGTGTCAGGGAAAGTGAGCCAAAGATTGTTTTTCTGTGACCATTTCACACTGTGCTTCAGACTGAACTTTGTAACAACAGAAATGGAAATAATGAATGAAAGTAATGTATGTGCTTTTTGTCTGGAATCAAAACTGTATTCATCTTCAAATAATGGATTAGCATTAACTAAAAGAGGAGAAGGGGAAAAAAGCAGTTTATAACAATCAAACACAAATGCAATTTAAAACACGGGGGAATAAAATCTGCATTTTTAATGGCTCTATCCACAAATAGTGATAATAAATTGGCACATCAGTGGTGGTGCTTTCATTCCTGATGAAACTGCAAGGAAGAGTTGGAATGGCTCCACTTTTGCAGGTATGGCTTGGAATACTGTAATGTTGCAGGCACACTGAACGTTTTACTCCAAACACATTGCGACTTACCTCCAAACCAGCATCTGTAATTGTGGACCTCTTGAGGCTGACTGACCGAACACCCTTCTTGGACAGCGGGTAGTTGTCAATGAACTCACAAATGTCAAGGTCTGAAACACCGACTAAACAGAAAGACTGAAATCCGCGCAGAGCAAAGGCCTGGAGGCTGACAAACTCCTTCTCCCCATTGGGCAGTAAGGTGTACAGCTCTTTAGCATGCAAGATGGGTGTAACACCTTCCCAGAACTTAGGCTGGTACAGCACCTTGCGCCACGTCTTGCACACCTGCGCCAGTACACATTTCTCAGCTGTGGTGAAGTACCAAAGCAGCCGGTTGAGCAGCTTCTCATCCAGAACGAGCTGGCGCTCCAGCAGTACAGGTTTGGGCAGGGTGAGAGGAGGAAGCTGGCAAAGAGATGGTTTCAAACCCACCAGAGGTTTCCCAGGCTCAGAGGGCAGGAGAGGTGCTGCAGCGTGAGGCATACCTGGACCATCCAGGTGGTGATGGTGGTAGGATAGGGAAGATGGTGGAGGAGGAAGGATGGAGGGTACAGAGGAGGACTGACACAGGCGGTTCTTGGCAGCAGGCGTCCCCTTGGTGATGCTTGCACTGCCCAGACCGTTGGGCTGGCTGGGGGGCAACTTCACCATACCGTTACGAGTCACACAGGGGGACTTCAGTTCACTAGGTGTGGACATGTTCAACATTGGGAATCTGGTGAAAGAAAACAAATGCAAAGTGCGCCGTTAAACACTGAAAGACAAAATTGGAGACAAATTTACAAAGGAATGAAAAAGCAAAATTACTTTCTGTGGAAATGATTATGAATTTAGATTTAAACAATATACTGATTTACAAGACTAATACATTTGAGATCGTTTTAAACTATTTAAACTGATATTGCAGATTTGTAATGTGGCATTTCTTTTCTTTAATATGGATGCTTTCACCGGCGCCGGTTTAGCTCACTGGAATGAGCAGGCGACCATATGCTGCACGTCTGAGAGCGGCCAGCCCAGGTTTGAGGCCGACCTGCGGTCTTCACCTCTTTCTTTCCTGTCAGTCTTCACTGTCCCTATCAAAAATAAAGGCCCCGAAAAATATGGCTGCTTTCATTAGACCATTGCAAACAAATCAGTGATCTGATGCTGTGCTATTTGTCTAAATATATTGTTTCATTTATTGTGCTTCAAGCTGGGCCTTCCAGGAACAGCACGGGTGCTGAGGTGTGCGAGGGACAAGGGTGTTTCATTTGGCATCGTGCGCTTGATCTAAGGCAGTAACTATAGCTATACTCCTAAACATTTGTTCCATACAAATTATAGTAGCTACCATGAAAGTTAATCAAACTGCTCCTCTGGCAGGACATCAAGAAAACATAATCTCAGCGTCTACCCTGGGCTTCCTCTCTGTTGGACATGCCCATCTAGGGGCATCGTAGTTAGACACCTTTACCACTTCAACTGGCTCCTTTCAGTGTGTCTCTGTATCTGTAAGGGATAGCCCAGAAACCAGAGGCTTATATCTGTGATCTCATTCTTTCAGTCAATACCCACAACATTTGAGGAGCAGAACATAGATCAGATGCTAAATCGACAGCTTTGCTTTCACGCTCCCCTCTCTGTTCACCACGACAGACTGGTACAGCATCCACAATGCTGCTCCCTCCTTCCCTCACTGGTTAAGAAGACCCAGAGATACTCCCACAAGTATCCCCAGCCCTGCTAATATTTCTCACCAAGGGTAACCTTGGAACACCACGGCCTCTCATCACTGCCCAGTCCGTACTGCACTAGAAGCTTATGGCCTTTCTGTGGGTGGAGGGTCCACAGGAGGATTGACTCATGTAGCTGTCCCCAAGACCTGGCTCCAGGGTGGGGGACAGGCCTGGATAACCTGGATCCAGGTGAGTTAACATGTTTTAGGTTTTGTGAATCACACTTTGCTGGCCAGCACCAGTCTGCCTTCAAAGAACCTACCAGGGCTGGTATTACTGTAACATCTGCTATTTAGGAGGTAATTCAATCAATTATCTTCGTTAGTGCGGTGGGTGTAGCTCAGGAGGCTAGGCTGGTCATCTGCTAATCAGAAGTTTGCCAGTTCAGTCCCCAGCTGCTGCCAGTCTGTAGTCTTGTGTGAGATACTAACCCCCAAGTTGCTCTCTGATGCATCGTTTGGAATCTGAATGCTAGATAGGGCTGTATAAAGTAACCCTAACCCTGTTATTTGAACACTCAGTCTTCTTACTAATGTCTAAAAGAACTTGACATGATATCCAAGTAAAAGACAACACAGTGTAAATGAATGTGGCCTGTTCTGTGTGACCTCCCTGTATCAGTAGCATGAAAGCTCAAACCACTCAGTTATATAACATGGTGACTATCTCCCTGTCCAACTCTATTAACACAGCTAGATGTGATGTCAGCACATGCTATATGTCCATGTATGCACAACAAAAGCACTTTTCATAAGAACACATTGTGCATTTTCTCACTTTCATTTCATGTTTTGTCAGCTCCTCAGCAGACTGGCACTGCCTCTGCAGTAGCATAAACAAGGTTCATCCATTACATAACATGCCAGTGTTGTCAGCAACTGTGGCTAAAGCGAGCACAATGAAATGTTTCAGAAAGCAAACATTTCAGAGTAACGTCAGGAGAACCCATCAGAGCAAAGGCAGCTGAACTATTCAAAGTTTACCTTAAAGACTACACAGATAAAGCAAAATGATGTTACACACAGTCTGTTGTGCCACGTAACAGCAGTGCTAAACAGATCTTCAGAGTTAAATAATAATAATAATGTATACTTTATTGATCCCCGTGGGGAAATTCCTCTCTGCATTTAACCCATTCACTCAGTGAAGCAGTGGGCAGCCACCAGTGCAGCACCCGGGGAGCAGTGTGTGGGTAGCCGTTCAGTGGATTTGAACCCCCGACCTTCCGATCATGGGGCAACCGCTTTTACCTACTGAGCTATCCCTGCCCAGTTTAAGTGATTCACACAAAATAGTCAGGTCTGTCTTGAAAACAAGATTTTTGATGAATAAATAAAGGATAGAAACAGGAAGAGACGTCCCATTCTGTGATGGTCAGCATCAAACCGTCTAGGTGTGCTACATCACATTATCACTGATTATAGGAAGGGATTCTTTCCTTGCTCATAGAGGGTTCTTTAATTATTGGGGTCTTCTCTGTATTATTGTAGTCTTTACTTTACAATATTAAATGCTTTTAAGGTGACTGTTGTCATGATTTGGTGCTATATAAATAAAACTGAACTGAATTAAATTATATTGCTTTTTGTTCCATATTACAGGCTTTTCTTTCTTTAAGCACTAAATCAGAATCAGAATAGGAAATTATGTGGGTTACAGTTGCTCCAAGACAGTAACTGTAACAGACTAAACTATTTAAATAATACAATATGTTACAGAGTTTACAAGTTTAAGAAACAGCACTGATTTATACAAATCACTCAATTAAATCCAACATTCCTGAGTTGAGGACGCGCACATATTGCCATGAAGGTGATACTTGCAGGGAATACCAATAATCTGATCCCTCACGTGTAATTCTTACTCAACATTATGGATGGATGAACTGTGGGTGCAGCTGTGGAGTGTCAGTTAGAGTCTGTATCAGTTTCCCACAGTGCTAGCTGATTAAAGAAAGATTACAGAAAATTAAAAAAGTAAAAGTACAGGAAATATTGTATATTTGAAAAACAACTGCAAAGAGTTTGTCTGAAATAATTCAGGCAGCACAGTGGAACAGTATTATTATTATTATTGTAGGGTCTTTACAATATAAAGCACTTTTAGGCAACTGTTGCTGATATATAAAAAAAATTGAACTGCACTGAATTGAACAGTGGTTAGCCTGTTATCCATCAGTTGGCCTTTCTGTGTGGAGTTTACATGTTTCTCCCCCTGTCTGCGTGGGTTCTTCTGTTAGCCTTATATATACACTGATCTGATCTGTCCGGGGTCTACCTGACCCTTCACCCTGTGACAACTGATACAGGCCCATCAGTTAAGAAAGTGATCGATGGCATTCATGCAAAAATACAGAATAAAATAAATGTCTTTAATCCAAATTGTGGAGTAGTATTAAAAGCAGGGGTAATACAAAGACATCCAATCAGCAAGCCAAACAGAGCACATAAAGACTAGGCAAGAAGGAAACCACAAAGCCAAACTAAACTGTAAATAAAAATATTAATGCATGACAAAATGACTGGGAATAAGGCACAAATATCAGTTTCAGGCTTTCTCACATGGGAATTTAAAGAGTAAAAAACCCTAGGAAAGGCAGAAAAGCTCGACACAGATCGTCTGTTGCTGCATTTCTTAGAGGGTCCCGCTGCTATCTCTGGTTTTCCTTATTTTCAAAAGAATAAACCTATGTGCCGGGCATATACTGCATGAGGTACACCCGCTCATCTGCTTGTTAACACATATATCTAATCAGTCAGTCACCTAGCAACAACTCAGTGCACTTAGACAAGGTCGAGCTGACCTGGTGAAGTTCAAGCTGAGGATCAGAATGGGGAAGCAAGATGATTTAAGTGAATGTGGCATGGTTGGCTGGTGTTTCAGAAACTGCTGATCTGGTAGGATTTTGCCACACAAACATACAAGACTTTACAGAGGTGGTTTGAAAAAGAGAAAATATCCAGTGGAGTGGCTCTCTGGGAGAAAATGTCTTGTTGATGTCAGAGGGCAGAGTACAACTACCCACTACTAGGGTGCCACTCCTATCAGCTAAGACCAGGATGCTGAATGTCAGTAATCTGAGACTCTCCTTAATATCCACATGACCACAGCAGGAGCTGAGAGGTGCTTCTAACACTGAAAACAATAAGGACTTTTCTGAGAAACACAGTGACACAGGAGAGGCTAAATGCACATGCATTTGTGTGAAATATTTGTGCTTTTGAGCTTTTTAAGCACAAATGTGTATGTATGCACTGTGAATGACACCCAGTGACTTTAACCAGAAAGGCACTAAGAAATTCAAAGAGCTGAAGGAAAGGACTGCAAAATTTAGATTCAAATGAGACTTTGGTTGTATGAGAGTGTGTACTGTTTTAGTGTTTTTTTGTTATGTTTGTTCGTTGTTAAATATTAAAATATATCTAGATATTTTAATATCTAGATATTTTAGTCCCTGGTTGCTGTGTTGACACATCTCTACAACATCACGTGGCGATCTGGGGCAATTCCTCTGGACTGGCAGACTCGGGTGGTGGTTCCCTTGTTTAAGAAGGGGGACCAGACCCCTGAACCCCCCCGAGTACATGGTGGGGTCACACTCATCAGCCTCTCTGGGAAGGTCTATGCCAGACTACTGGAAAGGAGAATGTGTCCATAAGTAGAACCTCAGATACGTCCTTGTTGTGGAACACTGGACCAGCTCTCTGTCCTCTCAAGGATATTTGACGGTACATGGGATTTTGCCCAACCAGTCTGCATGTGTTTTTTGGACTTGGAGAAGGAATTTGACCACAGTATAGGGAGTGTTTTGTGAGTATGGGGTCTATGGCCCATTGCTACCAGCCGTTCGTTTCAAAGGCCCTGCATTAACATTGGTCCTATCTGTTATATCCCAGTAATTTTGGTAACTTCAGTGTATTTATTACTGCCATACAACAATTTTTTTCTATTTTTTTACATAAATGTAAAAAGTCCATCACAATGTTGGACTTTTTACATTTATGTTATTTTTTGAGGTACAGACATGTTTGTTTGAAAGATGTTGGAAATATCTGTTATAAATCATATTCATATCCATATTATTGTCCATATTCAAACACTTTCTGATAGAGATCCTAACCCTCTCAGAGGGCTAATCTTAAAGCTATTCTATTTAGAAAAGGATTAATAATAAATAAACCTAATGTAATGAATATCTCTGCTGAAGATCTTATAATATATAAGATATTATTTTTTAAAAAAAAGTTTACTTAATGTTTGAGAGCCCAGACCTGCCTATTCACATTGATAGTTCTTATATTTTTGTACATGTCATTTTAGTTGTGAATCTTTTGCATTTTTCATACTTTTATTTTCTGCACATGTGCTGTAGTGAAAACAATCCGTAAAGGTCAATGTTATTTAATTCTATTATAAGGAACCAACAGAGAATTAAGGGGAGAGGACAGATGTGAGAAATATGTAATGGTCTGAGATGGAAGAGGATGCTAGACTTACAAACTACTTTATGATATATACAAAAAGTTCAAACCATGTTTCAACATGTCTATTAGAGCTGTCCCTACAACACTGTTAAAATGTCTTACTGTTTTATTGAAGTTTTACTTCAATATTCAATATGATCAGTTTCTCTTTATTAGTAGGCTATGTACCAGTCTTTTAAGGTTGTTGTCATTACAATATTCCTTAAAAGCCTTTACTTGTCCCAGCTATCTTGCAATTACAGTCAATCAAAGATGGATTTCAGCTGTTGTCAATCAGCTATATGATCATTTGCAGAGAGTAGTACAGGTGACGAATGATCTTCTTATGGCCTCTAACTGTGAGTCAGCTGCAGTCAGCTGAGACTGAAGAAGTCACTTGGATGAGTGACGAAACGTTTCTCCCGTTGAAAACGTTACGTCCAGATGAACAGAATCAACTTTTTTTCCTTACCTGCATGATTGAGCATGCATCAAGACAACTAGAGAAACTATCATAAATTCGAAATATTTTTTATTTCATTTTTTATACTTACACTTTATACTTTTTTTTATTTATACCGTTGAATCCCTTGGGATGCTCTGCTAAACTTTTACTACAGCCACTGTCAGCTGCTTGTTTGTGGTCTCTCTTCTTCAGTTTGCCAGAGTGTCTTTGAGTAAGATACTGAACCTCAAATTTGCTCTCTGAGCAAACTGCATCCCCTGGAGTGTGAATGACTGTGAATGTTAGATAGAAAGCACTTAGGTGTAGAAAAAAGTGCTTGTGCGAATGAGGGGATGGCACGTGTTGTATAAAGAGTGATCAAATAGAGTAGAAAAGCACTATATAAGAACCAATCCATTAACCATTTACTCTGTTGGGTAGAGCCAACAGAGTCATCCGTGAACTGAATTAACTGAGATTAACCACATTTTTTGGAAAGCTGAGTTCAATTTCATATGCCACACCCAGGCCTGACCTTCTGTCAGACCTGCTGAATTAAGAAATCACTTAGATAGAAGCTGTCTGAAAAGTAAAGTAGGTCGCTGACATCTGTAAGTCTGGAAAGAGTTACAAAACCATTTGTAAGGCTTTAGTAAACCACATGGAGAAAACCTGGAACAGTGATGAACCTTTCCGGAAGTGGCCTGACTAAATAAATCACTCCAAGGCGGCATTAACAAATCACACAAGAAGTCCTAAAAAAGCCCAGAACAACATCTAAAGAACTGCAGGCCTCACTTGTCTTAGTTAAGGTCAGAGTTTATGATTCAAAAATAAGAAAGAGATGGATACCATTTTTGCCCAAAAGACAAAAATGACCAAAAAAGGTCACAAAGGTTCATCTTAGATTTGCCAAAGAAAAAAAAAACTTTAGGGAAAATATTCTGTGAAACTGAACTTTTTGGAAGGTTTGAGTCTTATTACATCTGGTATAAAATTCACACAGTATTTCATAAAAAGAACATCATGCCAACAGTGGTAGTGTGATGGTCTGGCGCTGCTTTGCTGTTTCAGGACCTGGAGAGCTAGCTGTAATTGATGGAACCACGAACTTCACCTCTGAATGGCCCAAGAAGAAGAAGAAGGTTTGGGGTGGTCTCGTCAAAGCCCAGACTTAAATCTTAAATCTGATTGAGATGTCAAAGCATTCAGATTTAAGCAAAAAAGGCAAAAAGAAAAATTCAGGAAGGGGGAAAATACTTTTTCACAGAACTGTAGCCATGTACACCTCAGAATTAATCGTGCTATTTCTATCAGTAGTCACATCAATAAACACTAGTGACCCAGTTCCACTGGAACTGTTAGACGGTTTTTTGGCATTTCTATTCTGGCATTCCTGTACTGAGTGTAGCCAGTGGTTTGCACCTTGTTGTAAGCCTTCCATTCATGAAGACATGTCTTGATTGTAGACTTTGATAGTGATATGGATGGGTGCTACTGACTTAGTTGGATTTTGTAAAGACAGTTTTCTTATCCAAGGAAAGAAGTATGAAATCATTCACTTTAATTATCTTCTGTGGTCTTTGTGTGCATTCCTTTTTTTCAAGAATGTATCAGATTGGTGACCTTGCATGAAATATTTGATTTTTTGTCTCTAACAGTTTTAGTTTGGTATTTCAGCCTTGTGATAGCCTTCTTAACTTGCACTGACATCTCTTTTGACCACATATTGAGAGCTTTGGTGCTATGAAATACGAGTTCAGCAACTTCTCTCTCCACTCTACGTTGTGTCGTCATCTCTCTTTATCTCTTTTTTTCTCTCTCTTTCCTCTCAACTGCCAACTGGTCAGAGTAGATAGCTGTTCACCTTTTAATATGAAGAGAGGGAAACAGATGTGTTAATTCTGCTTTGGATCAAAAAACCTACAGTATAAAAGAATACACATGATCATATTCAGAGGCAGACTCTGGTCTATGAATGGCTTAAAGACCTTTCATCGCCATGTAAATATGTATGTTTGTATTCCTTCCGTGTTCACATATATAAACTAATGCAATACTTTTGTTATAAAGTTAGAAAGCTATTATCAAAAACTCTGTCAGAAAATACTGGTAAAAGCACTACAATCTGAAAATTGTGAAGACCAATGCAGGCAAAAAGCGTGCAGCACAGAAACAGCAGACCACCAAAGGGTCGGATGAGGGAAGTGTTTTTTAGGCAGCCTATGGCAGAATGAGGCTCAAGAGAGGCAGCCATTTGCTGCATGCACTTGGAAAAGAGACGCCAGAAATAAAGATCAAACCAGAAAAAACACCAAATGATAGCAGAGAGTAATCAATCACATTCAACAGTTGCATGTAAAAGCATGGGGGATAAAAAGAGAAGTCATCATGGGAAGTTCCCTATGCAGCATGAGCCAAAAGCAGCATTTTTAGATCAACTAAGTGACGGTGTGTTGGAGCAGGACAGGAGCCCGGCAGCTAAAAACTTTGCTGCCCGTTGCACATTTGTGAACTCTCGAAACTATAAGTACAAGCTTGTATTCTAAGAGCTCTGTTTGGATAATATGGTAATAACGTTACATATCCTGGTGGGGCCCACCAGGAGAGTTTATGTGAGGAGTATGATTTGACATTCAATTCTAGGCTTAACAAGAAGCCAATGAATTGAAGAAGGGGTTGACTTTTCCTTGAGCTACATGATTATAAACCTGTCATCAGGTAAGTTTCCCTTAAAATAAATTTTTAGTAGCTGAATTTTGGGTATGTTAGTTCAATTTAAATGATTGTATTCTCTGTACAGACTTGACTTTTTTAAAGTACTGTTGGGGTTTAGGGTTTTTTTTTACCCTTTATTACAACAGAATAGTTGAGAGTGGACAGGAAAGCTGGAAGAGAGAGCAAAGGAAAGCCATGCAAATGGTCCAAAGTAGATCTAAACGCAGGTCTCTGCAGTACCTTTGTGGCATATGGGTTGCTTGCTCAACCTTGTGAGCTACACAACCAATTCATTTTGGAAAGGCTATTCCACAACTTTAGTATGCCTTGCTCCACAACAGGTGTTTCTGCCTTGCTGATACACTTATTCAGATGAAGTTTTGATGCTGAAGAATTCTGTCTGCCTGCTTCAATCAACTCTCTTCAATGTATCAGTTCCAAGAACATGTGTCCATCAGCCCCATGCCTAGCAGCCAGTACAGTTTTCTTCAGGTTGAACGACTCACCTTGACTCCTCCAAACATACATTCTCACCATAAAGTTTCCCTTCAAAAATGACTTTTCTTTGTTCACACGATCAACTATAAACTCTGAGCTTTGAAAGTGTAGATTTTAGATGGTAGCCTCTCATTCCATGGTGATGTAAAACTTGATGGACAGTGGAAAGTGACATATGTTTTCAGTTCACTCCACTGAGGCTGACAGTTTTGGCCTTTGTCGAGTGGCTCTTCACAATTCCTTAATAATAGCTTCAAGAGACAGTGTCGACTTTAGTAAACCTACAATTCTGTTTTTCACGTTTGTTCATACAGAGAAAGTTAAGAGAACCTCACCAGGAGGCAGACATTGTAGAATTAGAGTATTACTAAATTCTCCTTACATGTTGATTTTCCTATATTTTTGACCCTGTATTCTTTGTTGGAAAAAGAAAACTAATTAATTACCATTTTTAAGTGCAGTCTTAAGTGTGTGTTGAGCATTCACTGTAGAAAAAGAACAATTCAAAGCCCAATATAGCCAAAACATTTAAATCAGTGATGAGTGTATCTTAACAAAACTATTGTTTTGTGTTGCTATGTGTGAATGAAGTCATGTGACACATCAGGATTGACCCATGCCTGAACAGCAGAATCCCTCCCAGTGAAGCATGCAATGGTTTAGTTGTTGTCATATTAAAGGAAATGAGTGCCAGGCTGAAAGAGGCTGTATATCACTATATATAATATATCACTATTTGCCATCTTGAAACTACCTGTTTTCTGCTGAACCCTCATGATACCACTGAGATGTCAATAGGAAAGAAGGAGTGATTTTATTCGATAACATACACAAGTGAAAAACTTGCAAGGGTGTGGATTTGAAAGGATATGGCCCTTTACCAAGAGTGATATAACAACCATCCTGAACTGCATTATTAAAAGATGTCCCACACATTTAAATTCGAAGCAAGCTCGTGGTAGCGGGCTTTCCTAACACACTGCTTTTTCTAAATTTGACCTACTTAAGGAGCCTTCAAAATATGAAGCGCAGAAACGCGTAGCCGGCCCACAGAGAATGAAGAAGAGCTGACAGAGCATCATGGGTGGAACCGGGGGGACAACAGTAACACAAAGAAACACTGGAGTCCAAATGGATTCCTAAAGCCAGTTTCATTGTTAAACAAACAAGAACGAAAGAGCGTGCGTCATTGACAGACGTTGACGTCATTGTGTTTGTTAACAATACGCAGCTCGATGCGGTTGATCAGCTCCGGCTCCTGAAGGCCTCACCGTGCACACAAAGAACTAAAACATCCACCGCCATTCACCCACATCACCCTCTTCCTGCAGTCTCCTCTTCCTCGCTGTGCGCGGAGGAGCTGCAGCGTGGATGCTGCTGCCATAAAGTAACGCCATCCATCCATCCCCGCCACACACACCTACACCCTGCGACCACGGACACATTTTCCTCGGCCGGCCCTTTTCGCAGTTTACCTTGTAGATGAAAAATCACTCGGGCATTAATCCATGATCAGCACGTCGCTGTCGCTGCCTTGATCACGGTTCTTCCACCGGTGCGGCGCAGAATGGGCGAAATAAATAATGATTACGAGCTGGTCCTGAGTCCAATCGCCGAGCTAAAGATGCGCCATAGACAGAAAACCACATTCGGCTCCTCTGCAAAGTCTTTCGCATCCAAGCACAGGAGCTTGTCTATTGTGTTTTCGATCGCCGAGTCCTACAGTGGCCCTTTCTGTCTCGTAATTTCTCCTCCACACACACATGCACACACGCAGAGCGGAGAGGCTCAGTCTCATTTAAAGAGATAGGCGAGGGCAGCTGGAACAGCAGCGTGCACAGAGCCACCGTGTCTGCTTCTTATGTAACCCGAGGAGCAGCTTCTGCATGCTGCACACTCCGAAAACTAAACACCAACAGCTGCTTTACCTGTGCCAGTGTGTGTGTGTGACTGCTACCTGAAGCAACAGCGCACGTCCTTCAGCTGCTCCACTCATGACAGAGAGCAAACACTGAACTCCTATTACTGTGGATAACACACAAAACTGTGTGTAGGCCGCTCATGTGATACAGAAGTTGGAGCAACATTAAACAATTTGCTAATGAATACACCTGTGAAATAAGAAGCCAGTTATTTAACTCACCACCAACTTGGTGACTCCACATGCTCCGACTATTACAGCATTTGTAGGAACATGCTCTTGGAAAAACTTGGGTTTGACCTTAAGAAACAGTTAGCCCGTCATCACATCTGAGACAGAAGGCTGCCACAGTTATCCAGATATAAGTTTAGCAGGATAAGCGGATTCTCGTTTTGCACAGTCTTGGGGTCACTGATTTTGGGAAATCCACTGATCCTTGGAAGTTTTTACTTTATGCACTATGAGGGATGTACTAAAATTATTATCTTCAAAGATAGCATGGAAAGGGGGCGAAGAAGAAAAAGAGAAGAAAAGAAGGATACTAAAAAGTGGCAGACATATGCAGTCCTACTTTTAAACTTGATTCTTTTAAAACGCTTTGTTACTACACCACTGCAATCTCAGCTAAAAGGAAAACTACTTGAATCATATGTAAGCCAACAGAGAATAGTACTGCATAAAAATCCAAACCAGGGACAATACACCTTCATTAGAAATTATAATAAAATGTAGCAAGAAAAGTGCACAGCTTATCTGACCAATGAGCAAACTTGGAATCCTGCCCATTGCATCGATATTTTTATCATTTCCATGATATTATGATTTATTCCTTAATATTCCAGGCCAGTACAGTTGCACAAATTAGCAGGCAGCAAAAAGTGACTTCTTCCCATTTACAGAGCCCTTGAATTTTATATCTTAATTTCAGTGATATTTAGGGGCTGTGCCAGAAAATATCATCACATCTGACTCTTAATATATGGTGCAAATACATTTGATGATTACAAAACCTGAGGTTTGTCACAAACAGCGAGTAAAAATTCAAGAGCACTTCAATACTGACTCCAGTTTTGGACCAAGAAGCTAGGCCCATCTTTTCTATAGAGTTTATTGGAATAACTACTTCCTACTGAGAATGCATCTCTTTATAAGCAGTGCTTTGATAAGGAAGTGACGCCACGGTAGACTCTCCTCCTATGTTTGATCTGTCCAGCCACTCTCCATTTTCTCCCTTTTTCTTTATTGCTGTGCCACTCTCTCAGTCCAAAGAGGCAGGGAGCTGGAGAGCATTCTATTTTTAGAGTCCTACAAGCCTGTTCAGCCTCCCACCCACTTTGGCACAAAGAGATACACCCACATAAATGCACACAAAGCGTCAGTAGACAGTGCACATTCAGGCACAAAACACAAAAGGTTCCATTTTACTGTACAAAACATGTACCGACGCAAATACACACACTCACACACACATATACAAAAAGCCAATTAAGGCATTTATACAGGATTAAAAGCAAAGTCCTATAAAAACCTAGAATCAGACATGCACACACTATAGCATTAATAATGCAGGGATTGTTAGCGGAAAAGAGAAGCACTCATTGTATTTTATAGAGGGGGAAGGGCTCCCAGTGCCAGCAGCTTCTGTAAAGAATCCACCCATTTTTGTGTGTGTGTGTGTGTGTATATAGTAGTAGCAATAGCAGTAGAAGTGCACAAGGCGCTTTATATTGTAAGGTAAAGACCTTACAATATAAAGCGCCTTGTGCACTTCTACTGCTAT
>VUQG01022391.1:0-15059 GCA_015106755.1 Etia nguti | reverse complement strand
CGAGAGTTGGTGTCCTGCAAGTTTTAGATGTGTCCTTGATCCAACACAGCTGATTTAAATTGCTAAATTACCTCCTCAACATGTCTTGAAGTTCTCCAGAGGCCTGGTAATGAACTAATCATTTGATTCAGGTGTGTTGACCCAGGGTGAGATCTAAAACCTGCAGGACACCGGCCCTCAAGGCCTGGAGTTCCCCGCCCCTGGAATAGACAATCTGAGGCCCCACACAGTAAACGACAACACTAACTGTAAGACAAAATTGTTTTTCTTACTACTCAAATAATAATTTCAAAGATTGTGCTGTGCATTCTTAAACTTTGAGGAAATTCTTATTTGCCACACAATGCTAGTAAATCTCCTAGTCTCACCTCACCAGTCTCAGATAATTCATTCCATTTTTGTTTAGTCCACATTGCATAATAAAGGCTGCAAAGAAATCACCAGTTATACTTATTTTATATATAGTTTAAAAATCTGGGTCAAACTGGGCAACATTTATCAGCCTGGTTTTAAGGAGTAAGGAGCAGACTATCTGACCACTATGATGCATGTGGTCTACATGCTCCTGAATTGAGCCACCTCGTCTGTGTTGGGTATACTAACCTCTATCAACACCTGACCCAATCATGTGCCCACCGAACTGCACCTCATTTACAGTCAGCATCACTCACACTGTCACATTGTCCATGTTGCCCATTCCTAGATTCTGTTCTGCATGCAGAGTTTGAAGATTATTTCCTTGCTTTCACCCTCTACAGCTTTTTCTCTGGTCTGACAACCTTGTGGCCCAGAACACACACACAGAGGCCCCCAGTGTTACATCAATTATGCCTCACATCATCTTTTTAGCTTCCAAGTATTTTTTTATTAATAATATAATAAAGTATAAGTATCTTCTAGTATAGTATCTTCTGGCCTACAAAGAAAGGCCCAAAGCAGATGAGTGAAACAAGGTCAAACATAAATGACAACAAAACACAGCAGAGACTCACGTTGTGCAGAAATAGACCAACTATCAATAAACTAAGCAAGATTTGCTAAAACTTGCTTCACCATCCATTAGTAAAGGGAGTCGGGCAACATCACAGCCAAGGACTTAGAGCACTTTTTACAGGCTCACTGAGGAAAATTTAGCTGGCAGCAGTATCATAACAATTCAATTCAGGGACATATACACAATACTGGCAGTATCGTATATACTGGCAGTACTGTATAGAAAAAAAAGATTAATGCCCACCCCAGTGAGGGCACTTAAAGTCCCCTAATGTTCTCTTCATTCTCCTCCTTATTGCTAAGGTACCTTCCATCATTCTCACTTTTTTGAAAGTTATCAACACACAGAAAATGTTGGGTAAGAATTCCTAATTATATGTATATATTTGCTAAACAACATTTTAGCTGAACCGGTTATCAGACCGGGCTGTCATAAATCTACTGGGCCCTTTGACAGATGGCACTATTATCTGACCATAAAGAACCTTAAACTGTTTCTAAATCACACATTCAGCCATCAGAGAGCACATTATTGTCTATACTGTATCTCCCTTGGAAGACCAACATTAGCTTACTTCCAGTGGCTTGATGTACTGCTCTGTCTGAAAGCTATACTCTGGGTGTTCTTAACTGATTATTTGGCAATCTGGTGAAAATGTTCTCGTTTACATTTGGGGTTTTTCAAGTTTTGAGCTGTTAGACTTTACTTGCTTTTACTCATAGACTGTCTAAAAGTAGATGTAGCTGACTTAGACTGGACCCTTTTAAAGTAACAAGTTTTGTCAAGTGTTGCTGTGTGTGTCAGGCAGGACTTAACACAAGATCACAGCTTTATTTCTGGAATGTCAAAGAAATACAAAACTAACCTAAACTGGAAATTCTGGAACTTAAGCTAATACACAGAAACACACAGCCATGAATGAGGGAGATCGCAACGCAGAACAGAGGGAGACGCAGACATAAATACACACGCACAAACCACAGGAGGGAGCACAGCTGAACGTGATCTAACTAACGAGACGGGGAAACAAAACGGAAACACACTGAACATGGAACGCAAGTTTCTCACAATAAAACAGGAAACAGTGAGACGTAGACTGACACACGAGCTTGACACAAGAGTGGAGGAAAGGTAGACGAGAGAGGGATCGAGGGCGCAAGGAACAGAGGTGAGAGAGCATGAGCGAGTGTGGGGGGAAAACATGACAGGCTGGGGAAGCATGGAGTGAACACGAGGAGGGGAACATGGGAAAAGAAAAAGGAAACAAGAGAGGGACACAGAGGACAGAGAAACAAGGGGAACCTAACAGACAAGGGAACAGGGAACATAAGAAACTCAAAACACAGAATAAACTCAAGACTACTAAATGAACCTAAACCATAACATAATGCAAAATGACACCAAAACACTGGGTCAAATGACCAGAACCATGACAGTCCTGGCTCCAGACAGCCCAAACCCGAAAAAAACAAAACAAAACCCAAACCAAAACAAAACAACCTGGGTGGGCGGCGGGGTCCAGGATGGAGGGACCAGATCCAAATCAAAACAGTTCAGGGGGCCAAACCAGAGGTCGACAGCACGGGAGTCCAAAACGGAGCAGATCAGGAAGCCAACCGCTGGGCCAGCAAGTTTGACCATTTGTCGTCTCTCTGAGGTCTTATACTCTCTTTAATAATAGGACTGCCTGTATACTAATCATAAGGAGAGAATTTAGCTGTTTATACATCTGATCATAATGACTTGTTGGAAAAAAAATGTTAGTATTTCATGAGATAATAAATTGAGGGTTTTTTTTCTTAAAAATCTATTACACCCAGAGGGCTGCAACCAGCACCTAGTGACCCTCAAAAATATTGCACATTGAGGCACTTCTAAAATGGCTTCACTTTTTAAACCCAGTGTCTATATTTGTCTTTTAAATGCTGTGTACTGTATGTTTAAACTTAATTAAAACAGGATTATCAGGTGGTCTTCTGCTCCATGACCGGCGTTTTACTGAGTTGGACCTGCAACATCAAGTAGGCTCAACACTGTTTTCCAGCTCTCAAGAGCTAGCTGTGTCCAGCTCACTCCACAGCAACACTAATTACTATCATTAGCAAACAACGTGCTAGTTAACATAGACACAAAGCTTGTAATAAGAGTTGCCACCAGCATTTTCAAGGGGTCTGCATATGACTTCTGGCAGTTCACATAGAAAAGGCTTTACTTTAAATTAACTTTAAATGAAGCAACATGTATTTCTGAGTTCACCCCTCGATAGGACAAAATAGTAGTCAATGACAACCGAATTCCTAGTGTGGAAAGTCGTCTATAAAGGTGAAAACATGTTATGCTAACTAGCACATTCACAGTAGCATTCTCTCTGAGCCTTAATCCTCTTCAGCTGTTGCGTCTTACCAATTAAGGCATACACCTCTATCAATTATACAAGTAGTTACTACCATCATGAATTGCTGGAAGTATACAACTTGTGCATCTGTGATGTTTTTAGGGAGTTTCATTCATTGTTAAAACTGTTCATGGCTAACTGCTGACATCTGTCCTCTTTGACTGCCTTTTGTGTTGCTTTGTGAATATAAAAGTATGTACGCAGCACTGCGATTGAGAGAGCTGCTTTCTCTGTCTACTCAGTCAGCCGGAGAAAAATCCTAAAGATGGCAAACTGTTAACTTTGACTTGAAAAGACAGCTTTGTGTGTGTGTGTGTGTGTGTGTGTGTGTGTGTGTGTTGTGAGATGCCTCTCAATGTAAACTGTGAACCTAACAGTCACAGTCAGAAAAGATGGAAGAGTATAAAAATGCCATATTGTGATAACATAACTACATAAGTAAGCAGAAGATAACAAGTCACATCAAGCTCTGAGTACCCCAGTATGCTGCTATAAATAGTGCATGTAGGCCTGTGTGTGTCTCACTTTCATAAGTCAATTATTTGTGGAGGCTGTAAAGAGGGCTGCGCTGCCACATCACCTAAGAGCAGTGGATCACAAAATATTATAAAAGATACTGTAATATTTTTTAATTCTGTTGTTTTTTTTCATGATGTTCTCATATACACACAGTGTCTCTAACATGCACATAAATAACCATAACATAACAGCCTTTAATCTTTCCAACATTATTCTGTCAGGGCTCACTACATTATTCATCAGATTTGCTTCTCACACGGTGAAATCTCATCCCTGCTGGTTTATCGGTGCATGTAGCAGCGCACACATGCACTAACTGACTTAGTGGATGCAACTTTCCCTCTCATCCCATCTCCCTGGAACATGCTTGAAGCTGTGAGATGGAGGGGGAGGTGTGAGAGCTAGAATTATTACTCTAAACATATTGATCGCTTCACCAGCTCCAACCCAGTTCAGCATGTTCATTTGTGTGGGAGATATGCTGGCACTGGTGCACTTCCTTTTTAGAAGTTAAATGTGGGAAAGGATGTTGTAAATGGCCTCAAAATGATGCTCTGTACAGGTGAACAGCAGAGAACGTGTAGGGAAATAAATAAATTACTCTATGATCTCACACAGATTTAGCTCAATCAGACTGAATCAGACCCTGCTTTGACAGAAACACCTGTAAAAGAAGAACAAAGAGGGAAACAGAGATGATAAAAAATAGGAAGGATGAAGTGAGATTGTTCAAGATGAGTATTTAAGCCAAAAGTTGTGCAAATAAAAAAAAACTTTTTTTAAACCCAGAATTAGAAGTCAGGGCAAGTTTATCATCCTTGAGAGGTTTATTCCAACTCTCTGCTGAACAAAATACTGTCAGTGAGCCGCACTATACCTGAAGAGTCTAAAAGAGTTCATAGAGTCAGCAATATATGTTGGTGCGAGACCACTGAGATGCTGCAATACAAGCAGCAGTAATTATAACTTTATTCTCTCACTTTTAGAAAAGCCAGTGCATACACCTGAGGTAACGGGTGAACAGGTTTCTTTCTGAGGACACTGAGTCAGACCGCTGTGTGACTGAGCTGAAGTTGTTTGCTGTTTTGTTTAATTGTTTTCTTTTTAGTAAGTAAAGACGGTAACAGATTTAAAAAAAATTGGATTAGTCTTTGCACGATATGAATCAATAAATTAACTTAATCGCAGTTTTGGCTTCCCACTATTTTAATAATATAATATAACATAATGACAGAAGTAAGTTGAATACTTTTTGCATTCATTTTCCACACAAAGTTTGGAAACACTTAACAAGTAACAAGTCAGGTTTTTACAGGAAACAAAGAATTATTCTGTATAAATTTAAGAAATGTCTAAATAATTTTAATTGGTCTGCAATTACATGCTGATTTTGCAGAAAAACTGTTTCTGTTTCTGAAAGTATTTCCCCATATTACATCCTAAAAATGCTGTACTTTTCAGACCCGGGCCATATTATAATTTTACTGATATAAATGCAATGAGGACTGCTCTCGCTCGTCAACTTACAAGACAAAATAAAAAACCTCAAAATTTGCACGTGTATGTGACCTTTTTTGTTTCACAATCACTGTTCAAACATAACCTTCAAAACCTTCACCTATTTTAAAGGAAAGGAGTGCGTCCTTTCTTTTAAAATACCTACTACTTAAATTTACTTACGGTATAATTATTTCTTTTTTTCCTGTAAAAAAAAAGATCAATTTAATCACAGGGGAATTACGCCCTTAGTCACAGGCTGTGTTTTAAAGTGTTGTCCAAAGGCTCATTTTATAAAGTTATAAATCACAATGACTAAACTGGAGCTGTCTGTCACTGGGATCCATCTACAGGAAGTCAAACTTTCTGTAAAACAGATTTCTGTAGGTGAGTCTGTGGAAAGATAATTAATGGTTGCAGCTGCCTTTTTCTCTGGGTTGCTCAGGGTCTCTCACCCAGTCCAGATTCAGTGGTGGATTCCAGTTGGCCGTCACGTTACGCTTACTGCCACTCACCCCGTGGCTGTCTCACAGGCTTCCTGAGGCACCCCAATCAGCTGTCGCCTCAGAATCCTCACCCACATCTGCATCTGGAGACTAACTGCAGTGGAGGCAGACCAGCAGCTGCCTTTGCAAAATGCAGTTAATAGTCAAAAACACCCCTTGTCAGGCCTTAACCCCCCCCCCCACTCTAATACCCCTACAAGTTGGCCCTGTATTACTAACAACATGACATTTAGGGGACTGAACAATCATATGATAATAGAAAAAAAAGGGGGACTCCACACAGGAAACAGTGACGTGGCAACCAGAGGACATAGACAGTCGGTGACATTCAGCAACCGCAAGCAAACTTTCATAGCACCGAGGCAAGCAACTGAAGTGACCACCAGTGAGACCACAGGATATCATTGATTCAAATATGATGGGGTAGTAAATACATTAGAGGGTTACTTAGCAACCAGAGCCTAGAATGTCCACTGGCGACCTCAGCCTCTTTCCTCCTGAGAGCCAGCTCCAGGAGTTAGATCGTATGATATCTAATAAAAGAACAAGAACTGAGTCTCAGTCAGAAGAACTTATTGTTATGATCCCTGTTCCTGGGTTTTGAGGTTTTGGAGTTCATGTTTAGTTTTGGATGTTTAATTTTTTAATTGTAAATTAAGCCTAATTCGTTTTAAACCCAATATAATGGGATATAAACCTTCCAAGGAATTCAGTTTTGCCTTCATCAGTCCACAGAATCTGCAGTTCTTTAGATGTCATTCTGGGTTGTTTTGTGACCTCATGGGTAAGTTGTTGTGCTCTTGGTGTAATTATGGTCGGTTCACCACTGTTCCAAGTTTCCTCCCTTTATGAATAATGACTCTCACAATGGTTCGCTGGAGTCCCAAAGACTTAGCAATGGTTTTATAACCCTTTTCACACTGATAGATGACTTTGCCCTTCATCTGTTCTTGAGTTTCTTTAGATTCTGGCATGATGTGTTGGTCTTTGAGCTCTTTTAGCCAATTTCACTGCCAAACAGGTGTATTTAAAGTGACTTGTTGATTCTAGAGGTCTGGCAGTAATCAGGTCTGAGTTTGCCTAGTGCAATTAAACTTAGCTTTCCAAAACAAATGTGATTAATCACAGTTAACCTGTGATTTAACAAGCGGGATGGGCAATTACTTTTACCACACAGGGCAAGGTGTGTGCTATAACATTATTCAGATGATTAGAAACAAGAAAGCAGCAACCTACTCTATCAGTAAAACAAAGCATCATCTTTTAAATTAATCAAAACTGATATGCTATTTGCTGAGATTTCCAAGTCATTAAGTACAAGTTAAAAACCAATTTGTAGTGTGTTGCCAATGCTACCCAAGAGCCACAGACCTCTGCTCCAGAAACCTCAAAGCTTTCTGTAAGTTCTCACACTCACTGACTTTGCTGTTAGCCCTTCGACAGATAAATGGATTTTGGCACCATATGAATAATAAAGGGATTAGATATAGAGGGAATGATTGCAGTAGATGGAAGAGCCAACAAAAAATGAGAAAGGGAAAGAGAGTTGGAAGATAAGCAAGTGACTGAGTGTGGCAGAAAGAGTACAGACAGCAATAAGAGAGGTGCCGATAGCAGTGTGAGTGTGAGACAGGGATGAGGGTAGAATATATCTTCTTCTTCTTCTTCTAAGAGTCCAGGTAATTTGAGAGAGAGAGAGGAATGTGGTTGGGCATGAGGGAGACCACATTAGCTGAATCATTAACCGTTTTTCCTTAGAGGAGCCATCGTATGTAAGTGAGACTGTAAAAATTCATTTAGCATCAAACTGAAAACTTTCAGTACTTTTTGCGTAAGAAAAATGTTACAATACTGCAACAACTATGTATCCATTTTCATGAATGCAAATTAAACTATTATACATAGAATTTCTATTTGAAACTGATCTAAGTTTCATGTAGAGGATCGCTGCTGTTCATCAGTGCTGGAGCTTCAGCTATGAGTGAGCAGTTTTTAGTTAATGACTCCACACTTTCCAAACCTGAAGGCATCACATCAGGTAAGAAGCAACACCAGAGCATGTTAATCTCATTTTTCTTTTTTGATATTCAGCATGCACTGTGACTTTATCTTCCCTAGGTGAAACTGGGTTTGAACTGTAATATTGTAAGGCATCGTGAGAACAAGTGAGAACATTCAGAGGAAACAACTTCAGCTTTGATTCACTATATTTGTCCCATTCACTATATTTGTCTCTATGTGAGACTTCTTCCACTGTCTTTAAAGGGAAATCTACCTGAAGGATTGGCATTTAAGTTCTAGTACTAGAGAACAGAACGAGTCTTCCCATCATTCCTGGAGGTTTATTTCCACGGCAGGTGGCCCGTGAGAAGTTCAAACAAAGAAATGACATCTTTACCGCCCCATCTGTTCGTACAGTATCTTACACTTTATACCCCTAATACATACTGTCTCTCCATGAGATTATGAATACAAATCATTTTTAAAGTATTTTCCAGGACAGAGGACAATAGATAAAGTAACATAAATGTAATCTTTATACAAATGTTAAAGAAATAACACAGGATATCCAAAGTCATCACAAATGAACTGCACCAAAACCTCAAATAAAATCATCCATTTTATCTTGATTGTTTTATTGTTCACTTCTGTTTAAGTTACTGTAACTCATTTCTGTCCTCATTTCATAGAACCTGCTTTAAAAGTACCTGGACAAACAAAGTCATTTAAGCGAAGCCTAAACAGCAAATAGTTGTTCAGGTATGTATGAGGAAGTTATATTTAAGAATTTTTAAAGGCTTTTTAATGCTCTTTTAAATTAAATGTATGACTATATTATTTGTGCAATGAAAACACATTAAAGTAAAATACATCACATTATCCATTGTTGATCTACACATATCTGTTGCTGCCATGGATGTCGCAGGCTCGTACGTCATTGTCACGAGACACTCTCACAAACAAAATCACTGTTTAGTAACACAGCATGCTTACGGGAAAGTAACAGTAATCTAATTCCTTTCTTTGCAATAGTAATTCCTTACTTTACTCATTACTTGAAAAAAGTAACTGGATTACAGTAATGCATTACTGCCTATCTCTGACTACCAGTGACAGTGGTTTGTCTGCAAATGTTTTGGGGAGTTTTTTTTAAGGGAACAATAAGTTCCCACAAAGACCTCTGTCTATATTAACACCCTCACTACACCAAAAAGTCATGACTCCAAGTTGCGAGCCCTACACAACATAAATAATGAAAAGTAGATTTCTTCTTTTTGTAACTATTCAGAAATGAGCAGCCAAAACAAATAAAATAATAGATTTCAATGTGAATCAGTGAAAATGTTGCTTATTCTGTACTCTGTACAGTGAGTGCCAGGGTAAATCCCAGTTATATGATTAAATGTGGATTGAACAAGGCGTTTATGTAAAGCCGATCTTACTTATCCAATATATGTCATCCTTTATAAATGAAACCAATGTGAAAACACTGCACTTACAATGCAAACTGGAGATAGTGAATATAAAACAAAGGCTGTAAGTGTATTTGTAAAATTCATTGAGGTAATGTTGAAGTTTGGAACCACCAGTGTGTGATTCTGCCACGAGCAGCTACAGAGGAAAACACACTGTATGAGTGTGCACCAACATAAAATAATCTCCAGTGAGGCAGGAGACACAAACTAAATGTCAGTCTAACCCTAAAAAGAATGTCAAACATGTTTAAAGGTTGAAGTTTTTAGAGTACCTCCCAGTCAGTTCCCGGCCGTAGTGAGGCAGCAGAAAGCATTGCTAACTTATTGATCACCTCTATGATTGTCTACTTATACTTGAGTGAAAACACACATAAGTGTAAATGCATACGAGGGATGGTGATTGCAGAATTAAAAAGAGTTCAGGATAGAAGAGACATGTCTGGAAAGCAAGATAAAATTAGAAACAAAGAAAGTCCCACTGGCGCTGATGTACACATAAGCCTTTGGCTGTGTGCAACCCAACTCACATGGCCTAAAGTATTGAGAATTCCTACAGTGATATTCATGATTTGAAAAATCACATTAGCTGAAATGTTAAAAACTATTATTAATAAATGATAACTATATAATATAATAGTTAATTCAGATTAATTTAGCTATTTTTTTGACTGCTATTTAACAATAAAATTATAAGTGATTAGGTTTATTAATTCAATAATATTTGGGTAAATATCCAGATGGCTGAAATTGATGTTTAAAAAATGGCCTTGCTGTAGTGCAGTTTCTGAATGGTTATCTTAAAACTCGAAATTTAGACTATAACTTTATATTAATTACTGTATAATCTACTGAATCATCTGTTTTAAATCAGACAGACATGGTTGGTGCTCTGTTACCTGGGGAATACACCAGGTGACCAACTAAAATGTTGCTCTCTGATGTAATTTTGTTCCGTCCTTCACAAAAGTGCAAATCAGAGGCAGAATGTTTACTTTGCAAGTGTTGTGTTTTACTTTGAAAATTGACCATATCCTCTATTCTGGCTCCTTGTTTGACCCCTGCTTATCTGCTCTGTCCAGTGCAGCTGCACTGAAAGCTGAATGTGATGCAGGGTTATGTATTCCCTGGGTTGTAGTCACTGATTCATTTTGTTTTTCCTTTTTGGTTACTTTATCTCCCGCTAGCTGTTTTGATTTAGCCACCAAAATTGCTATTTGGCATTCGGTAAGGTGTATTACTCAGACTAGTGCCGACAGAATCCTTGGGAATATCTCTGAAATTCTAACAGCTTTAACAACAGCATTAATTGATAGGCTAACCATGAAAATGGGCTCCCTCGTTGGTATTTAAAACAACAATAATATTCTGAAATCTTAAAAACATAATTAGCAGAGATATACCAATTTATCGGAAAGCTGATAACACTGGCCAGTAGTAGGCATTTCCCAGCCAATCAGTATCAACTGACAAGTAAACATTATACAAGTAAGACACCATTCAGCTGAGTAATGAGCTTTGACATTGCATAGTTTGTCTAGTAGAGGGAACTCTGCAACTTTCCTGTTGGCCATACATGTTTTTAATACCACAAACAAAACAATCAGTTGATCCAAGCAGAGTCAAGCAAAGCATAAAGAAGTAAAAAAAAAATAACTACACATAATAAATATTAGGGAAAGCTGAAATCTTTCGCTGTGTCTGGCAGAAAAAAAAGTATCGGAGAATATATCAGAATAGTTTTTTAAAATATAAATACCAGCACTGGTCTTAAAAATCCTATACAAGGTGGGCTCTAATAATTGGGGTAAATATAAATTAAATAGTAAATTAAATAAATATTATGTGCCTTATTATTATTATTTCTCATCAGTTATGATTTATTTAAAATATAATCATTTAATTGATAACAGGAAAATAACTACTTAAATTTACATACTCTACTTTGTTGAGAGATCCATATAAAAGTGTTTCTACACTAGGCAGGCAAAATGTGGCCAAGCATGTCTTACTCCCACAGTTCACGACTGTGCTTAAAGACACCTTTATTCTCAGTCAGCTTTAGTAGTGTCCACCCTACTACAGCTTGTATTTAAATCTCATGTCATCATTTATGTCATATTCCTCTTGTGCTACAAAATCTTTCCAATTTCCCAAACGGATCAATAACGTCTGATTATAGCTTGTGGTGTGGTCTAATATGTCCATTAGAGAAATGAATAAATGCTTTATGAAGTAAACGACCTCCATGGTTTCTGCCATAAATCCCCTACAAACATTTTTTTCTTTTTTGACTTTTTGCTCATTGTAGCAAAGTACTGATGACTTTTTTTTTTAAATCACTTTGTGGTGACGGTGTGAAAGAAACATGATTTTGCTTCTTCCCTGACCTCAGTACATGTGCAGACCTTGAATCAGGTTAGACAGATTAAATTAAGGTTTATTCTCAGACGAGCATTCATCATTCTCAATGTAATCACCATTATCTGTCTCCTAACCTGCCCAGAGCAATAATGAGGGGCTCTCATCCATATTCAGACAGTGTCATCAAGACAACACTTCTACTCCATTATCTCGCTCACTATCATTATGTATGGAGTGAAAGTGGAGATGAGTGCTGGCTAGAGGCAGACGCATGAGAAGTGATGGCATGAACAATAATAAAAGTGAAAATGTGTAATTAATGAGAAAAATGAGAAAGAGAGATGGGAGGAAAGGGCAAAAAAAAATTATTCATGATGAAGAGATTTGCTGAATAAAATCAGTTTGAGGAAATCTCTGACAGCACACTCCTCGTTTCACAGGGTTCAGTCACAAGGACAGTATTCAAAATGAGTTATATGGGTAGTTCTGATGCTTATAACTAGAGCCTGCTTTTTTCTAATATGTCAAGCCAATTTTAAAAGAAAATTAGAATAAGACAAGACACACTCACAGAGAGGTTTTAGAGAAATAGTATTGTGTTTTGTATATAAACACTGATTGGAACAAGGTAATAAATAATAGGTATTAATTTGTAAATAGCTGGACATGGATAAGTTAAGCCTATTATATACTATTATAATACAGTATATTTACAGCTAACTAAGGCAGCTCAGTCTCTTTTTCTTAACAACACTTTCTTTAAAGAAATACAATTTGGGGTCGACTTGAAAGAAAGAAAAAGGCAGATGTGAAATGTAAAGGTGAGGTCAGAGGTCAAATGTGACATGTATTTGGATCCAAACTAGACAGTGATACTTACAAACCTCATATACCTGTATCATTTGCTAAATGTTGCCAATGCAAACAAAGGCAGCAGAATTTTGTTGTTTAAAAATTTGTTTAGAAGTTTTAAAGATAAAAAACATTTTCTGAAAATTTGAGTTAATAAATGTTTGACCATCAGCTTAAAGCAGGTGTCAGAGGTCCAAAGTAACGTAATATTTAGAATCCCCATATATCATTCCCTTTTTGACTGGATGCTATCAACACTAACAGTAGCAGACAGAAACAGTTTTAAAATACATCTATATAGCATTATTATCACATTGACTTGAGATCAATATATTGGCCTTGAAGGAGAGGTCAGAGGTCAAGTGTGACATAATATTTTAAATCCTTATACAGTACGTTCTATATGTTGACACCACGTTAGGACCAACACATCATTAAGCTGACCTCGAAGACCCTGTTAAAATTTTAATGGATTGCTAACATGACCCCATTCTAGACTATTACAAAGTTTTATCACAATTTATTCAAAACTTTTAAAGCAGTTGTGTTTACAGACAGAAAGACACACTCACTCTCACATGCAAATGCTACCTAAACATCACCTCCTTGGTGCAGGTAATAATAGAATTTTATATCAATATAGTTTGATGTAAAGTTACATGCATGATCACATATCAATCTGGTGTTGTTTCTACATCGTCCTAATAATGTAGTTCCAGGATCAACATCGTAACTGACTAATGATGTTGTCAGAACACTCAGTTACCATTAGCCAAGTAGTTAGCTAATGCTGTTGAAAAACTATTGTTACTATACTAAACCCACATAAACTTAGTAAACCTATAATTAATAAAGAAACCACTTGAGTGTTTACCATTAGACCATTTTACCATTAGAGCGATTCTTCAGTAAAGCCACACTAGTACTTGCAGCTCTCCTCTCAGTACACATGTCAGGGTTCCTCTTCATTGACCCGGTGTTTTCAGTTTGTACTTTGTCACTGTTTCCATGTACTTCCTGTTTTATTGTGTTAGCCTTTGTCTGTGTGCATTATCTTCACTTCTACTCCCCATGTGTCATTATATAGATTTAGTTCAGCTGTGTACTCGCCTGTCTCATCATCAGCCTGTGTATTTAAGCCCCCAGTTTCGTCAGTTCCTTGTCTTGTCATCGTCAAACCTGCGTCTGTGTTTTCAGTTCAGTTCAACCAGTCAGTCGTCTCATGTTCCGTTCATCCTGCCATGACACTAAACACCGTCCACATCCTCAACCAGCCTGCGAGTCCTGCGTTTGGATCCACTCTTCTCTCTCTCCACACACCGACCGTGACAACACTCTCCAACTAATAAAGCCTCGCTATCTCTCTCCTTCTGCACTTCAAGCTCATTCTCAATGTTCTCCTGTAGTAAGGACCGAGACACAGCACCAGGCCAAGAATGAGTAACTCCAGCTTTTAAAGTGTGCATTTATAAATGTTTAAATATTATGTTCGGCAACAGATGATGATCTCTTCAAAACCAAGAGGCTCCGCTGACGACAAGCATGAGTTTTACCACTCAAAAACTGTGAATTTTTGCTCTATTTGTGGGATTTTTTTGTTTTTGGATTACCTTGGTATAAACAAATCTATTTAGCATTTGGTGAAATGATGAAAACCTTTCCACATCTGAGTGAAAACTGTTTAACCAGTGAAGCGATGATTTTAAAAATCAAAATGAAATCTGTAAAACATTTCACTAAGAAAACTGCAGGGGGGGGGCGCTTGTGTACACTGATGGAGTAGGATGCACTCCTCTCAGCTCTGCACTTTTCTTCCTATTTTTTCAACATTTAACGCGACACCCTGCTTCTTTACTTAACTAGTCAACAGTACTATTGTTCTGCATCAACTACGATAAAGACTGGACGACATGCCGCCTAAAAAAGACGCAACACACTGCCAGAAAGCAGTAGCTGAAAACTCTGCAAGCACTGACGCCATATTAGCAGCTATCGCTAGCCTAAAAACTTCAATGGAGAGCCACCTTGACACAACTGAATCAACTCTGTCTAAGCTCCAGGCAGATATCCGGTCATCCGAACAGCGTCTAGATGTTATCGATGAGTCGCTTACTACAATGGACGGCCGTGTTTGTATGCTTGAAGCTACATGCAAGGAACTAATGGCAGCCACCAACAACCTGCGTGACAAGCTAGGCCAGATGGAGGCGCACTCGCGTCGGGCCAACATCAGGATTGTGGGAGTGAAGGAAGGTGCTGAGGGTGGTAAGCCAGCGGACTTTGTTTCATCTCTGCTGCTTGATGTGTTGGGGAAAGACAACTTTATTAGGCCGATAAAAGCGGAGAGGGCACACCTCATCCTTAGACCAAAACCAGCGGTTGGCCAGCGACCGAGGGCTATCATAGCCAAGTTACATCATGAGAAAGACGTGTGGCACATCCTGCGTCTGGCACGTCAA
>VUQG01022390.1:2500-30097 GCA_015106755.1 Etia nguti | reverse complement strand
CAAAAGTCAACAGCTGGAGAACTGTTGGCTTTTGCGTAGAACTGGGTGAAAGGACACTCTCTCTTCAGTTGATACAGGATACACACACACACGCACACAGACAGACACACGTCCTCAGACACAGATATACAATCACCCTCCTCCCCCCTCCCAGCGCCTCCAATGCAAGACCTTTATGTTGTATGGTGTGAAGATTCATGTTGAGGTGTTTTTTTCTGTTCTCAAACTGTCCTCCTGTAGGACCTCAGTCTGGGTGGAGTTGTTTTTTCTCCTCATCGTAAACACAAACCGCAGATCGTTCACTGTACACCGACACGCCGCCGGGTGCTGAAAGCCGACATCTCACAGATTCTGAAGCTGCAGTTTCGTCACTCGGACCAAAATTCATTGAACCAGCAACAAAGAAGATAAAAAGTACACTTCACGTTTGATAAACATTGTTGTGCATTCCCTCTTACTTTGGCCGTTTTGCTTCCACCAAGATAAAAATCACACTTCCTGCACAGCTCTCTCTCTGTACTTCAAGACCAGTTTACCATCAAAAAATCTCTGTTTACTGCATTATTTGCTTGCTTATTACGCTCCAGTCTGTGTACAGTGCTGTTCCCTGCTGTTTCTCTTTCTCCAAAACTGACCCTCAACAAGAAAGCCTAATTTCTGCTGTTCAATAGACCACGCCAGGAAAATCTCCTTCATATTTTTCTGTGTTTTATCCTCAGTTACTTTGACACAATGACATCTGCTGTGATGCTTGCACCTGTGATGAAGTCTCACAAGTGTTAAGCTTTGTTTTTATACCTAGATAGTTTACACTGAGTTTGTAATTGAAGAGAAATAGTCAAAAAAATTGGAATTAAATATTTTTAATTCACAAGGTTTAGAGGGTTCTTTTGACAGTACATATCCATGATAAGTGATCATAATTATAATATTTCTAACTGAGTCAAAATTGAATTGAGTTGAATCAAATCGAATTGAAACCTTGTGAATCTGAATTAAATCAGTGACGATACCCAGCCCTACTTGGGATCATTGTCATGCTTGAAAATGTAGCCACTGCCAATTGGACGCTCTCCAGCTGGTACTGCAGTCCCAAACCATGATAAAGCATCCACCATGTTTTAATGATCACTCACTGTTGTGCTTCTCTTCTCACGTCCTCTGTACATAGTGATAACAATTTGAATGAAAAATTCAAATGGGGATTCATCACTCAATCAGACCTGTTTCCACTGATTTTCAGTCCAGTTCCTATATTATTTTCATACCTCAGCCTTTTCTTTCTGCACACCATGATCACATATGCCACGTTTTCATGTCTTTAGCTCTTTAGGAATCACTTGTAGGTGAAAAGCACAATTTTATGTCTGTTATCTTTTGCATTTATCATAGATTCAACTAAATAAGCGTGTTTTTGCTGCCTAAAGACACAATGTGCTGTTTTTTAGATTGCTTTTTTGGTAAGTTATCTGTCAAGCGTTTAGTTTAACACAAAAAACTACAAGCAATTCTGGCAAACAAAATGTAAAGAAATGAGGGGTAGCTCATTGACCCTCGATAAACACTCGGGTTACTTCCCCAGGTTCAAGCTATTCAACTGCTTCAAACTGATGTCTTCTTATAGTGATTTCAGGTTAATGTCACTCTGAGCCTTCGGTCCACTTACCCATAATCGACCTTCATGTGCTGTCCATTGAAGAAGAAGACAGTGGAGGGGATGTAGCTTATGTCGAAGTATCTCGTGTAAATGGGAGCTTTATCAACATCGACGATATAAATGGACGCCATGTTACTCAAGTCGTGGGCAGTTTTAGAGAGCTAGAACAGAAAGAGGGGAGACACATGGGCTAAAGCAGAAAGTGAGCACAGACATTATTTACATTCATGTTACCGGTTCAGCTTACAATCTCGTCGAGCTGCAGACACACCGAGTCATCGTCCCTGCCGAACCGTAAGACCACGACTTTTTCTGCCACCCCTTTAATGACTTCATCGATATCTTTTTTACATGTTAATTTGGGCAAAAACAAACTCATTTTGAGGCTAACGTACGCTTGTTTTACTTCCTGGAAGGAAGTACGTCATCATTGCACGTGTCAACTATCCGCCTTAACTTTAATTAGGGACAATGTGGAAATAATTTAAATAGGCTGTGGTTTATAATTTATTATATCATATTATCATTTTATATAATATATAGAGTTAGCTGGCTGAAAACTGCTCGTGTGCTCTTCTTAACAAAGACAATCGATGCTGTGCCACCGCGTTGTTTCCTCTACGACACATTATAGTGCGACACCGTGACCTTCCTCCCTAATGTTTGAGAAGCCTGGCCGTCAATACATGTGATTGTACCTCTGAGAGCGTTCTGGACTCTGCGTGAGATGTTGCTGTTACTTGTAACATTTTAATTAACATTTAACACCGGAAGTCTGGAAGAAGTGCTTCTGTAAAAACAGCGACAGTCTGGCTCTCCTGGTTTTCTAAACAGCTGTTGTTTCGTTTTATTTGTGGCGATGTTGCTGCGGCTCCTCACTCCCAGAGGCTGTGCTGTTTTCTGGAAATGCGCTCATTCTGTGCCATCCTGCGCTTCCGGGAGGCAAGTGTGCAGTTTTATCACCAACAACAGCCGAGCTAGCAGGCACAGAGCGTCCATCCGCCTCCTCAGTGCGATCAGCCCAGCGGGGAAAGATGCTGCACAGACGAAAGCAGGTAAACCCCAAGAAACAGAGCCTTTAGATCTGGACAGGTGGAAGTCTGTGATGAGATCCCAGGCTGCATTCGATGAGAAGCAGGTTCAAGATGAAGCGGAGGAAAGCGATGATGATGATGATGAGAACCTGAAAGAACCAGGAGATGATTCAAAGGATGGGTCTTCTCTGGAGGCAATGCGGGATCTGGTTGCGATGTGGCAGCAAGCTGGGAAGCTTGTACCTGAAGAGATGAATGATGAGGAGGTAGAGACGCTGGCGAAGCTCACCACCAAGTCTTCCAGGAAGAAGTACCTGAAGTACCTGGCTATCAGGGAGCGCCACAAAAATGCCCGTAAGGAGAAGCAGCAGCAGAAGAAGGCCAAGAGAGAAGCATCTCTGAGGGAGAGAAGAGAACTGGAGAGCAGTGGAGAGGAAGGGGACGGCGAAGGAGGACCCAGGTTGAAAAACACACTCTTCCTCCAATTCTGGGACCGTTCTCTGGACAAGCTGCTGGCGTGGAAATCCGCTCAGTCCATGGTGTTCGGTCAGCCGCTGGTGTTTGACATGAGCTATGAGTCGCACATGTCCAGGCGGGAGATCGAGAACACGGTGTCCCAGCTGATGGAGGTGGAAGGGCTGAACCGGCGTGCCACTGTTCCCTACCATCTCCACTTCTGCAACCTGCAGCCAGATGGACTCTACAAGAAGGAGCTGCTCCAACGATACGGTGCAGAGATGTGGGAGCGCCTACTCATCACCACCTCTGACCGGCAGCACGTTGACCTGTTCCCCCACGAACAGCTCGTGTACCTCACTGCAGACTCGCCCAACATCCTCCGCACCTTTGACCACTCAAAGGTCTATATCATCGGAGCTCTAGTGGACCGCTCGATCCAGAGAGGCTTATCACTGGCCAATGCAAAGCGTCTGAAGCTGGCCACAGCTCGTTTACCCCTGGATGAGTTCCTCCACTGGGGGATGGGAGCCAAAAATCTGACTCTGGATCAGATGATCCGCATTATGCTCTCTTTCAAGGATACAGGGAGATGGGATGAGGCGTTACAGTTTGTGCCTAAAAGGAAGCACGACGGCTTCCACCAGCAACAGACACAGACTACCAGAAACAGAGCCACAGATGATGGCGACAGGCCACCGAGGTCGGGAGAGAAAAGAAATATAAACACATTTAAAAACAAAGAGCACAGAGAGTCTGGGTTCACTGGAAGAGACAGAGACAACACACCAACTGGAACCAAAGTACGGACATCGTTAAAGAGCGACATTGAAGCCAGAAAAAGTCCAGGCAGGAACAGGATGTGGTGGCATGAAGAGTGAGGAAAAATATAACTTTTGCTATTTTGTAAATGTAAATTGAAAGTGAATAAAATGCTGCTTTAATGACAACAATGCATTTTAGAAAAGTAGAAACTATTTTAGAAAAACAACGGATATACAGATATTTGCATGTTGTGCCTTCACTGCAGATGAAACCATCGCTATTACTGCAAAGAGCAATCGTTTCCAAAAGAGATGAAAGAAACAGCTCGGTTTTAATTACATATTTTCAATCGATCACCAGTTGTTTTATCATAATGTGTTCTGAAGCAAAAATACAGCCCTTATGCATTTCTTTTTAAATAATAATAGACACAAAACAAAACCGACATGATTAAATAAAGAGGAAAAAAAGAGTCGAGGTCATTTTTGCTCTTGTAGTACCATCTGTCCACTTCCAAAACACTGAATGTATATTAATGCATTTACATCATGAAATATACAAAATATATCAATAAAATATATTAATACAGTGTTTTCCTAAATATGGTAGCACCATTATACAGAGAAGTGTGGCTCCTGCAGTATAGGAGGGACCCTGACTCACTTTATATACAGTCAGAATGGAAGCAGCTCACTGGAGGCTATTTACACAACATACTGTCAAGTCTCAGGATCAAACTTACAGCTGGAATATGCAAATAAATCTCAGCACACCCTCAAGCACACTAAAGACTGGAGGCTGCGAAGGAGTATTACTGCCACATTAAAAAAAACAAAAAAAAAAACATGTCTGGATCATTTTGAGAGTAAAGTCAAAATGTGGCAATTAAAGCCTTCTAAAAATGCCTTGTATAGATGAGTTACTTCAGAATTGCATTCAGTGATAAGGCAATGATTTCTCTTACTACCTAAACGCAGTGGTGATAAATATAAGGATGGTGCAGAACGCTGCATCTGATCAGAAGGAAGAAAAACACAAACTTGAAAGAGTTGGCTGAATTTCTGCAAACCGAAGTGGCTGGCATTGGACAGATGCAAGCATATCAATGGTTACACCCTGGTGCAATAAAGCGGGTAAGTGTTGTATCACAACATGCACTAAGACAGCGACAGCTGATCAAGTTGTTTCACTAACTCATCTACACAAGGACTTCTGTAGAAGGTATCGCAGCCGTGCCAGTTGTTTGGCTTGAAACAACTATAATCTCCACATTTCTACTTTTTAAAATTTTTTTATTAATATATTCTCTGCTTCAGTTGCCTAGGTAACCTCGAAATGCATGTACTTTCAGATAATAAGTCAGTCACTCTTACTGGTAGACACTTTAGTCGCTGGCCTGGAAGTCGAGAAAAACTGATCTTGGGTTCCGCCCATGTCCATCGTCACTGACTATGGTCACCGATCATCACGCTGCTGTGAATCGCTCCAGCGTGCATGTGTGTGTAACTTAACAGTCTCTGTTCAATGCATAACACTGACTCACCTTGATGTCACATCCCAGTGAAATGTCTAATCATTGCGTTACCATTCCTGAATTCAGTTAAAGAGCAAATAAAAGTAACAAAATAAACAGTAGATCCATATATATTCCAACCATCATCTGAAATGTAAACTCAACAGTCAGGATAAAACCACAACCAGGAGAGCAGCTACTGTTCCAAATAAACACAAAGCTCCAGTAACCCTCAGACTATGTTTGTGGTAGTCTCTGTGACCTTTACAGCACCAGGATGTCTCCTGTACAGCGCTCACAGCAGTTAAAAGTAATGTTCTCGTAGCGGGTGTAAGGGTGAAACCTGCCGATGCTCTTCTTACTATTGAGGAAGTTTGAGGGGGCGGAGTCACTGAGAGGAGACTCGGCCTTGTTTTCGGAGCAGGAAATGGGATCTAAACTCTTCAGCACCTGAGACAGAAAGCGAGTGACATCTGTGAGTTTCAGGATTTTCTTACAAATGTGAGAAATTCAATATGATATTTATCATAAACAAACACGTAAAACCTTCACCTTCTCGGCCATCTTCTCAGCCGGTGTGCTGCAGAGCTGCTCAGCTGCTGCACTGCTGCTTTTTGCAGCATTGGTACTGCTGCCACTGCTGTTACCCAGCAGATGGGCGTTGATGGCGTCTGCTAGCTTGTGATTGGCCGCCGCCAGCTCTCCCGTGCTGAGGGGCTGTGAGCTGGGATAGTACGTCTGTTGTCTGCCCCACTGCAGAGACACCAGTAGCTGCTCCAGAGATCTGAAAACACAAAAACAAGCAACGTCAACACATACTGCCATCATTCACGCCAGCATCAGTGGCTCTGAGTTCCAGTATCCTTTAAGTTTAGAGCTCTTATAATAAACACTCCAGTTCATTTAATCACTACATTTGAGTCACAATCTTACCTGTGGGTGAGCATCATGTGCCTGGAGAACTCCTCTCTCTCCAACAGCAGGTCCTGAATTGCTCCTTGTGCCTCTCTGGTCTGTCTCTGCAGAGCTGCTCTGGCATTCGTCAGTTCCTCTGCCATGACTCTGAGGAGACAACATGAATTCAAGCATTTATTCAGCAAAATACAGATTATATATATACATTTTTAAATTTATCTTTCAATGAATTATGGTGTCCATTACCTGCTGGCCAGGAACTTGCTCCTCCAAACGTCACACTGGATACTCATTCGCTCCAGTTGCTCTGCAGTGTGTGCCAGACTCCTGCCCAAAGCCTCGTTCTCCAAAATCAGCTGGTTTTTCTCCCTTGACAGGCGCTCAAAGTGGTACTGAAGGTCGTCACCCACCGATGCCACCAGCAGCTTCTTTAGCTCACGGTTCACCTAGCGCACAGATTTGATAAAATCTCCTTTTACAGCTGAAAACACGAATAAGAAATTGAACTGTCTTCTCCCTTTGTATTGTAAAGAACTTCGTCATTAAAAAGAAAGATGCTTTAAGAATTACAAACCATATTAGTTACATTTTTGTTGTGTCCACAATAAGAAAAGGGCCTTGGTCTGTCTGATATTTAAATAATGCGTGTCAGTTTCATTGCAGCCTCACCTCTGTCTGCACACGGAGCTGATTGGACAGGCCTTCTTTGTCCTGCAGCAGCCTGCGCTCAGAGTTCTGCAGCTTCACCAGCTGTCCTCTCCAGTCCTCCACCAAAGGCAGCGAAGGAGACCCCTGCTCCTCAGCCTGTTGCCCAGTTTCCCCTTTCGCCTCAGTGGCTCCTGTGCGGCTGCTCCGGCTAATAGCGGCACGTGGGACCATGATCCTCACAGCCTCCACCTCTGTGCAGGCCTCTCGACTTACTTTCCCAAGGTGGAGCACACCGAGAGGCTGCGGGGCAGCAGGAAGTGCTGGATGGGTAGCTTTGGGGCTGCGCTTTGGGCTAGCTACTTTCACGAGGGGAACTTCAGATGGACCTGGTGGAGGTGTATTTGTGTTAACCTCCAGGATAGCTGGCGGTTTTTCAGTTTCCATGCCATCGCCAGGACCTCGGACAGGCACACTGGCAGAATCTGGAAGATAAATAAGAACAAAAATCGTGTTCACACTTTGCACTGAGTCCAGTTCCTCTAACGTGCAGACAGTGCAGTGGAATACATATGCTTAACAGAGTGTTATAAAGCGTTAATCCTTATGTCTGTCAGCTTTATTTATGTTTCACAAAAACAGAAGCCTCGTAAACACCAAACAGCACAAGAAACGCATGAAGACAATAAAAAGAGAGACTTCCATCAACTCTTGCTCAAGTTTACTTTCGCTGACATTACAGATAGCAAATGTAAACACCCGTGTGTAAAAAGTGAAAACTAGAGCACAAAGAAATCACACGTACCTCTAACAGCAGCAGTCATGGTGGAGGCGGTGTTGGTGAGAAGGAAGTCTGTTTGGGTGAAACCGACGTCTTGATAACGTCTCAAGTGGCCCTTCGCCCTGTAATAACAACAATGGGGAAAGTGACTTATTTTTAACAGCTGTAGTGTCCAATGATTAAAGAAGACCGCCAGTCAAAGGTCAGGGTTAACAGCTGAGGCTCTGATAACGTAACGTGATAACGGTAACTTGGTGGGACGCTAACTGTGCTAACGTTAGCCGGTTGCAGAGCAGCGTCGATGTTAACAACCTGCTATAACTTGTTACATTAGCATTAGCTGTGTCATAATGAGTGTATAAGAGACGCTTTCCTGTGTATTTGGTGTCGTTTCCAGGGGTTCACAGATATAATTGGATAACATACCTGGTAGGAACCTCCTCGATTAACTAGCCGTAAGCCGCAAGCTGTTTGTTTTGCCACCGGACACAGTTGGCCTCTCGCGAGTTTCATGCGAGGTTTTTACCCTGATTTGTACCTCTCAGGCAAAACTTGCTGTTGAACCAGCAGGACACTTTTGCAACCCCCCTTGCCAGATGGAAATAACTGTGTATATATTAAACCACGAACTTTTTTTCTCATCGTCAATTTGAATAGCTATTACATTATCTGCATAATGATCGTTTTATCGAAGACGTAGCGCAGGTCGTACGCAGCCTGTCAGATGTAATCCAGGAACTTCCCCACCCATTTATCCCATCAACATCACAACACACTGATCTCAGATCGGTTCATCCATCATTCTACTAACATTTCTATACCAACAACTAAAACCTCAGCTGATTTAAGGTCAGAAATAGATCCCGCGATGAGCCGAAGGTGTAACAGAGTAATGAGACCCCTCCCTCCCCAGGCCCGGAACCTTCACGCGAAGGGAATAATTGCTTTCCGGATGAAAATACAGTTGCAACAAATGTTAAAAAGGGATCCACTTTTTCTGCTCCAGTGGTTTTAGGACAAACGCTCAGTGCTTATAACGCACTGTGGCATTGTGCCGGTATGTTTCAGTTTTTAACACTTTAATTGGACCGCTAACCATGGGAGTGCACGGACTGTGGAGGCTGCTGGAGAGCACAGGGAAACCCATCAACCCCGAGACGCTGGAGGGAAAGATCCTTGCTGTTGGTATCCTCAGTTAGAAATGCTGTATTTATCTTTGATCTGTCCACCACTGTTTGCTTCTTCTGTCTCAGCAGTGTGTAGGTTTTACTGACTTCTGTTAAGTCATAGCAGAAACCTTAACCAGACCCCCCCCCACTCAGACATCAGTATATGGCTGAACCAGGCGGTGAAAGGGGTGAGGGACCGTGAAGGCAACAGCGTCCAGAACGCCCACCTGCTCACTCTCTTCCACCGCATCTGTAAGCTGCTCTTCTTCCGCATCAGGCCAGTCTTTGTGTTTGATGGGGATGCACCGCTGCTGAAGAAGCAGACCCTCGTAAGTGTGTTTGTGTGTGTGTAGCTGGCACATAATTTCCTTAGGGATTAATAAAATATTCTGATTCTGATGTGATTCCTGCTTAGCGTCTTCATTTTAACCTTGCCTTCTCCTGGGGCTCTCCTGCAGGCTCTGAGGAGGCAAAGAAAGGAGGAGCTGACTCGCGAGTCCAGAAACACCAACGAGAAACTGCTCAAAACATTCCTGAAGAGACAGGCTATCAAAGCTGCACTTGGAGACCACAGGTGAGGGACAGAGAGAGCATCCCTAAACCAGCAGTAAAGGCTTTCTCCCATGTTTATCCAGCTACTCTTAATGACATCAACAAAATAAAAATACCTCTGCTCTCCTTCTGGAGTCATTATAGTGTCAGTGCTTTGGCCTCAAGGTAACGTACATTTCTTTCCCGCTTCCCAGTAAGGAGCCTCTCCCCAGCCTCTCCAGCGTGAGGAGAAATGAGGTGGATGACATGTATGTTCTGCCAGCACTGCCACCCGCAGAGGAGAAAGCCAAAAGCAGGTTACTGTTCACTTGCTTGCATACATAAGTTAGTCAGAATCAATCCAGGGTCTTTTCTGGGTAGATAACCCAGATAACCAAACAGTGCATGGGAACTGAGAAGCAATTAGTAAAATGTATGGTTGTCTTTATTCAATGCCATTTCAAACGTAGTGTGCAATAACAAACGTCTGAATGTTTTCCTTTGCATTTCCAGCTCAGAGGAGGAGGAAGAAAGAGAGGAGGAGGAAATGTTTGATAGTTATTACATGTATCAGGTAAAATAGTGTGATTGCACACTGAAGTGCACCAAATTAGTATCGTCTCCCCACAATGTTAACATGTTTTTGCCATTTTTCTTTTATAAACTCTTCTTTATATCATATCCAGTAATATTCAGTGCCTTGTGCCTCTGTTCACATATGGGTAGCTGTCTTTACCTTTATTGTATTACTGTCCTCACTGACTGAGATTTAAAGTCGGTTTGCTCTTCATGTCTCAGGGAGAAGTGTGTGAAGACCCCAACTCAATGGACATCAACTCAGAGGACTTTGCCAGCCTGCCTCCTGAAATGAAACATGAGATCCTCAAAGACATGAAAGAGTTTTCCAAAAGACGGCGGACCATGTTTCACAAACCTCCAGAGGTACACCTCACTCTCAGGCTACAGTCATGCTGATGCGTTTTTATTTTTAAATGTTTTAAAATGAAAATAGTTTGGTCTGGATAACTCCTTAGTCATGCTTCAGTGTCCCCCGATGCTTCTTCACTCTCTCAGCGGTCCGGAGACTTTTCACAGTACCAGCTGGCTGGCCTGCTGCAGAGGAACCACCTGAACCAGCGTCTGGAGGGTGTGGAGAAGGAGATGAACCACCGGAGTGCGGGCAGTGCTCCAGATGTCTGCCAGCAGGACAGAGCTCAGCATAGCGTGGAGGCACAGCGGCTGGTTTCAGAAGACCATTCTCACTATATCCTTATCAAAGGTGAGGCAGTCAGTGGATTGTTGCAGTACTGTCTGCAAAATAAATAATCAGTGCTATACATTTCTTTTCTGAATCACATTTAAGTCTCTGAACATTCATTTAGAAAATGGAAAATGTTGATTGGAAGACAAGTAATGGATCTATAAGTTCATATTTTAAACAGTTTTTTGTACAAAAACATCATGATTTAGTTATTTTATCAGATCTTTATTGGTGGAACATTGTTTTACTTTTCTTTTGACATTTCAGAAGGCTGAAATGGAAAAGTACAAGCTTGCCTCTGTGTTAGTTTATAAAACTGCACTCCACTTTACCTTCATAGGCACCAAAACAAGTGAGACAGCCCCTGAGAGCCAACCTGCACCTGCACCTTGGGCTGGGAGCTCCCTGTCAGGCTGTAAAAGGCAGGCCGCGGACAAACCTGAGCCTCTTTGGCGTCCTGTCTGTGAGGAAGAAGATAAAGCGGAAGCTACCTCTTCAGGCGACTCCAAACCCTCAGCATCAAAACCATCTGAGGGAGACGCCTCACCGCCCTCGCCTCGGACACTCAGAGCTATCCAGGCTGCGATTAACGACAGCTCTGATGAGGAGCAGTGCGACCAGGTTAAGACGGATGGCGGCAGCATGTCTCCACGCACACTGCTGGCAGTCCAACAGGTTCTGGCTGAGGATGAAGGTGGAGCTGCTGAATTTAAAAGTAGCTCGCCCACCAATCGAACAAATATTCATCATCATGCGCCGCGAGCGGTCACCAGCAGCTCGGAGGAAGAGGCCGAACCTTCACTCAAAGAAAAAGACCTTGATACGAAGCTCACGGGGCAAAGTTTACATGCCAAAGACAGGTTGTTAGATAGCAGCTCTGAAGACGAGATGGAAGAATTGATTGGACAGAGAAATAAAGCACTTCGATTAGCAGCAAAGGAGATCAGCTCAGAAGATAGGATGAGGAAAGTAGAGCTGTCTGAGGAAATAAAGACAAGATGTCCGGCACAAGTAGAGAAACAAGAACAGGTTAATAGACGAGAACCAGAGCGCACACCTCAGGATGCTGCTGCTGCATCCGGTCAAAACCCAGTATCCACAAACCTCTCTCCTCAGCTGTCTGGAAGACCCGCCGCACTCTTAGAGCAGTTCACCGAAGCTCCAGAGAAAAATGGATATGAAGTGAAGTCAGAGAGCAGTGAGGAAAGCGAGTCAGAAGGTACAGAAATAGTGTCTTTCACATCGCATTCTTTCAAAATGTGTTAAACCTGTAGTGTGTCGGTGACGTGTGTAAAGATTAAATTATCTAGCTGACAGGCTAGGTTCAGCCATCAAGGAAAACCAGTCGCTAAATGTTGTAATAACCAGATTTTAAAGTATAATTATGCCAATTACCCCATTTTCGGTGTTCAAGACATTTCGTATTAGTTCAGGTCCTGCAGTCCTGATACATCAGCAGTGGCCAGATGGTGGCTCGGCTAATCTAGTTGGTAAATCTGCTATAAGGCACATTATTCAACACTTTATGAAGTGTCCGCTGCAAGCCGCTTTGCAACCCAGCCTGATCCTCTATTGTTGTTGATGCTTTCCACATATACACGTGGTTCCAGAAGGTATCAGTCACTGCAGGTGGAAATAACACCCAATTTTTTTTAACTTTGTCTGCAGGTATGAAAACAATATGAGAATGCAAAGGTCATCTCAGCCTGCTCTTTCCCTGTGTTTTCTCAGAGAGCTTCATTGAGGTCTCAGAAGATGACTCAAAAGAGGAAGCTGCGGATGATTCACTCGTGATAACTGGAGAGAAAGCACATCCAGATGAAGTCCATGAAGATGACGCAAAGGAGGAAGGAAACTCAGAGGAAAGTTTAACAGAAATTTCCTCAACTGTTGCTCCGAACTCAGAGGATGAAGCAGAAACAAAGGAACAGAATGAGATGAAAGAGGCGACGGAGACAGAATCCAGATCAGCTTCAGCCATCAATGAATGGGAACACTTTGATGTAGTAAGTTTCTGTAATTCTGTAGTTTACTGATCTCTGATAGACAGAAAATTAATCATCTTGATGATCCATTGGTACTCAAGCGGTACTACAAATATAGTCACACAAGGCCTACTTTCTTCTAAGATGTAAAACTATTCTTCTTTTTTCTTCTTATGTGAAACTAAGTGCTCATTTTTGGGATCTTCAGTGCTGAGATTTGCAGAACACTGGTATTTTCTGACATTTTAACAGAGAACAACTCAGATCATACTGATCACTTCAGATCGAACTGTCAGATCATTAAAAAAGGAATTATTATGATGGGCATATTCCCAAACCCAGTCCATTAACTTGAGCTGGTCGTGTGAGTAAGTTTTACCGAACTGGTGTTGGTTTGGCTCCTGAGCAAAGACCAGATGTTCGGAGGATACTCAACTAACACCCTTTTGTATCATTATTATTATTTTTATTGAGCAAACACTCATTCAGTAATTCATGACCAAGGTTTTGCAACTGAAAAGTAACACGCACGTCATTTCTCTGTCTGTACTTTGGTTTCTTATCAGCTATATGCATTACTGCTTGTGAAGAAGGGCCACTTTCTGACTTTCTGGTTTATCTCTAATTATTTGTAGTTGTTTTGCACGTCAAGTAATATTCAGCATAAACAGAAACGAGACTAAAAGGAGCAGGTTGACATGCAAAAGTGTGTGTGTGTGTGCGTTCTGCAGGATGAGCTGGAGGCCCTGGAGAGCTCCCTGAAGGTGGAGCAGAGCAACCTGAGGGAGCAGAAACAGCAACAGGAGAGAATGGCCAACACAGTCACCGGGCAGATGTACCTGGAGAGCCAGGTGAAAGAGAAATCACATCAGCACATACAGCCACACACAAACCGTAAACAAGTATTTTTTTTTTATTTTTTATTTTTTAAAGTTGATCTGTACACTTTAATTAGAAACAATAAAAACCAGCATGTAAATAGATTAACGCGCTGACAGCGGTTCTGACAGATCAGAGCAGGTGTTAACTCCCAGCAGGGATAAATTTCCCGGGGTCGCCTCTGCCAGACATTCCCAGAGTCATTGCTACCTCACAGTCTTTGCTGTGCGTCTACTGGCTCGCTCACACCCCTGAAAGCCACAGGCTGTCAGCATTTTCTCCTTCATAAAATTCACACTAAAGTAAAACTCAAAGTGTGTGATCTGTTTTTAATCCTGTCAGCTGCTCCTGTAATCAGCTGCTAAGAGCAGAAGTATCTCTCAGATGACCACGAAAACATCCGCAGCCTGTTGAGCTGAAAGGGTTGTAATTTTAAGATCAGACTTTTTTAAAAAGTGCCACAAATCTCAGGACATAATGAGACCTAAACCCCTAAATGCCAGCTCTGATACTGAGAACCCCCTACGTCATCTTGTTATACTTTGTGAGTAATGACCGCTTGAAACCAGGAGCTGCTGCGGCTGTTCGGCGTCCCGTATATGGTGGCTCCGATGGAGGCCGAGGCTCAGTGTGCGGCCCTCGATTGGGCCGACCACACGCACGGGACCATCACCGATGACTCGGACGTGTGGCTGTTCGGAGGACGTCACGTTTACAAGAACTTCTTCAGCCAGGACAAATATGTCAAACATTACCAGTACAGCGACCTGCAGAGCCAGCTCGGTCAGTGAAGCTGCTGTCGTGCGTGTGTGTGTTTGCAGTTATATGAAAAAAATATATATCAAAGGATGGAATTCAAGCCTGCTTCCAATCAAATGTATTAAATCTAGTAACTTTCTAGTCTCCTGTTGAATGTGGAGACGCAGCAATCATGTACTCTCATGGGCACATTATAGCTATTTTCTCTTAAACCAGCACACTGACCCACATGGCTGCGTGCATGATTGATTTAGTTTTATTGGTGGTTGCAGCTGCAGTGGTGTCATATTTTATGGGAGTGTTGTAATAGTGCTAAGATGACACATCACAACAGGAATTTCATAAGCTAATATTGTACATATGAGAGACAGGTGTTTGTGTAACGGGCTGTCAGCACCGTCTTATCGCTCAGAGTGTTATCCTTTTCTTTATTTTTCCTGTGTACCTGTAATCTCGCCTCTTTCAGGTCTGGACAGGACTAAAATGATAAATCTGGCTTACCTGCTTGGAAGCGACTACACAGAGGGCGTGCCGGGGGTCGGGTACGTGACTGGCATGGAGATACTGAATGAGTTTCCAGGACCAGGGCTGGAGCCGCTGATACAGTTCAGGTGGGTGAGATTGCTTCAGTAATTGGGATGATTAAATTAGTTAGTAAATGTCTTGAAACCATTTTCCTGGTTTACATTTATGCAGTAAGTCTTTATAATTAACACGAATGCAGCTAATCAGGTTAATTGCTAACAGGTCGATAACATGATTGGGTATAAAAAGATAATCTTAGAGAGGAAGAGTTTCTCAGAAGAAACCATTGAAGTGTGAGGACTTTGAATATCTTATCATCTAAAGTTCATAATAAAATCAAAAGATTCAGAGAAATCTCTGTGCCCAAGAGACAAGGCCAAAAATCAGTACTGGATGTGTGTGATCTTTTGGCCCTGTGGCAGCACTGCATTAAAGACAAGCGTGGTTTAATGCAGTGGAAATCACTGCACTTCCAGATGTTTACAGACAGAAAAGGGATGTTACACAGTGGCAATCATGTCCCTGTCCCAAATTTTTGAAGCATGCTGCCACCGTCAAATTCAAAATGAGCCAATATTTTTCTTGAAATGACAGTTTCTCAGTTGTTTTTTTTTTATGTTCTTCTGTGAATAATGCTATCATATGAGATTTGCTAATCATTGCATTTTATTTTTATTTACATTTATATATTTTTTGTGATTAGGGTTGTGAGTTATGCCAAAAAAACCATTTGTAAATATAAATGTTATTTCTGCATTGAGCTTTCTTTCTCTTTTTATTTTTTATTTTTAATTTAACTGTAGTAACTGGTGGTCAGAGGCTCAGGAGAAAAAGCGCCTGGTGTCTGATCCTCGGGACACAAAAGTTAAGAAAAAGCTGAGGGATCTGAAACTGCAGCCTGGTTTCCCCAACCCTGTGGTGGCTCAGGCTTACCTGCACCCCACTGTTGACCAGTCAGACAGCTTTTTCAGCTGGGGACGCCCACAGGTGGACATGATCAAAGAATATCCTTTCTCTGTTTGTGTGAATGTGTTTGCCTGCGTTTTCATGAATGTATGAATGTTTTCTTAACGAGCGCTTTACGTTCTGCCTGAGTCGCTTTGGCTGGAGCAGTCGGAAAACAGAGGAGACTCTTCAGCCTGTGATCAAGCAGCTCAACACCCAGCAGGTAACCAGGCTACATCCACGTGTGAGCGTGTCAAAGCAACAATAACCTGGCACGTAAGCCGATGTCAAAAAAGGAGATGGAGGCGCACACCTTTGAAATGCAAGACAAAATCTTTGTGTTCTTTTTCAACATGTAAACAGTTTCTTAAGTCTTCACTCTGGAAGCAGTTTCTCCAAAGATCAGTTTTCGGTACCCTAAAACAACGTTTACATGTGGACGAAAGGCCAAAACACAGAAAATGTTGGCTTGACGAAATATCCATGTACATGTGGACAGAACCTTTAGACTCTAAACCATTGGGTTCCAAACAGTGTACGCTGAGGAGCTACTTGTAAATACATACATGAAAAAATTGCCATCACAATTCATCTTGACATTTAAGAAATTGTAATATACATACATAAAAACATTGCAAATACTTGTGTAATTTTACTTTACTACAGACATATACTTTGGAAATCTGATTAAATATGTTTATCCAGATATTTACATTAAGGAGTAAATTAAGTGGGATTACAAAGTAATGTGCAATCCTGATGTTTTTAACTATATTTCCAAATATCGGGCATCCGCACGGCTCATTTTTTTTTCTTTTCAAATCAGAAGAAATGTAATGATAGGCTAAACATAATGGTTGAATATTTGCAAGTTACAAATAATGAATAAACAGTTAAATGGTTAGCTGAAGGCTATGAATTGTAATGGGTAGCTAGAAGGAAAATAAATGAATTTCAGATCACAAGCTTGTCAGTGGTGTTCCCCAGGGCTCTGTCTTAGGGCCCTTTCTAGTTATTATTTATGTTTTACCATTAGGTCACATTTTTAGAAAATTTGGCGTACATTTTCATTCTTATACACTCAGGTTTATCTGTCCACTGAGCCTAGTTCGGCCTGCCCACCTTCATCTCTCGTTTCTTAAACTGTGACAAAACAGAGGCTGTTCTGGTAGGAACCAAAACTGTTCTCGATAAATGTTATAAATTCTCTCTATGCACTGACAATTGTCAAATCTCTCCTTCCTTGCAGTACGAGCTTCGGCGTTGTTTGTGATAGCTCCTTAAATTTTAAAATGCAAATCAACAATTTTATCCATGCTGTGATTTTGTTATTTAATTGATTGTAAGGCGTTCTCGAGTTTTTTGAAAGACACCTATAAATAAAATGTATTATTATTGGTAAACATGGCATAAAATGGCTAAAATGTTTAGCCATTAAGCTAAAACATACAATAGATAAGATACAATAAAACAGTGCAGATAGTTGGTTATAATTTGGCATGTTATCAAAAAAGTTAACTTAGCTAAGACAGGTTAACTAAAATAAATAATTGCCTAAATGTTTAATTAGCCAAAGCTAATTGATTGCTGACATAGCAGGAATCAGAATAATGAATGTTGAGCTAAAAACCATAAGCACGCTAGCATTACTTAATCTTAGTCTTTTAAACTCCCTTAAATAGTACTATTATGCTGTAAATTCAAACCTGTGTCCCCATATGAGGACATACTTTTTTTTTTTTTATGTCTTTCTGCTCTGATGATGCTTAGTTTTTATCAGCTACAACTAATCCCAAATAGCTTTAAGAAATTAAAAGTGCATCCCAAACAAGAGCCTGGGTCTCGTGGGTTAAATGTCTCCAGTTACATTGTGTAACTTTTGAAAAATCAATAATAGAAATAATAAATTAAACTGGCTTGTAGCCTTCCATCGTTTATGTCTTGTCTGCTTTGGTTTAGACTCAACTGCGGATAGACTCGTTCTTCCGCATGGAGCAACATGAGAAGCAGGCGATCCGTAGTCAGCGACTCCGCCGAGCGGTCACCTGCTTGAAGCGAAAAGAGGGAGAAGGCGAGGAGGCAGAGGACGATACGCATTCCCCGTCTAAGTCTAAGAAGGGGAGTCAGAATAAAGGAGGAGAGGAGAAAGATGTGAGGAGGTCTGTGGCAGGAGGAGGCTTTTTAGGCCCAGAGATGACTGATGAATCTCCTCTTACAGCTCTCAGAGATAGCAGTAGCACCAGTCATGAGTCCCTCTCAGTAAAAACTGTCCCTCAGTCTAATAAAACTCCACTTAAGAGAACCAGGATGAGCAGCAGCAGCTCTGGTGAGGACAGCGACGTTGGTCCTGGAGTTGCTATGGTTACAGCCCGATCTGTGTTCGAGGGGAGCCGGAGAGGACGCGGAGTGAAAAGCACGAGAGGGAGAGGAAGCATGAGAGGAAAAGGCAGGGGGAAGAAGACATGAGGACTTTGATACGTACACACTCCCAAGTGTCTGACATCTACATGTCTGATAAACTCAGGGTTTCCCTTTTATGAAACATGAATTTTGTTAACTGCTATGAACTGTTAAAAGAAAATTATTTTCCTGCTTGTAGATGTTTGTGTGACAGCAATGAGATCATTTTGCATTAAATCTATGAGATGTGGTACATGTCACCTTTCATTTGTCGCCCTCGTGTGTCAACAATGAAACTGAGACAGATAAAGGTTTTCAAATTTCTTCTTTCAGGTCTTATTTCAGCCTCTTTTTATCAGTGCTAATACTTCTACCTACTCTGACTTGAAAGAAAAAACACATGTTTAAACTTTTGCACAGATGAGAAGCTCCACTACCTTGCAAGTTACATTTTTGGAATAAGATCAAAGATTTTTATTCCACTTCCCTCTCCAGCTCCAGTCCAGCAGCCGGCAGTGCAGCCGTTGCTGTCAGTCACTGTTACTGCTTCATGCACTGGGAGTTTAAGCATGCCCAGAAAGAGCTTGAGATATGGGGTGCAGTGAGCCTCGGTGTGGGAGTCCCGGACATGAAATTGGGAAACACTTTGTTTGTGTGTAACTTAAAACCACAGAAGGCGATCGTTAACAGTCCTCCTAGGGATCAAGATCCACAGTGACCCAAATTCAAAAGACTTCAGCCTTGATTATAAACCAAGGACTGCTTTGGCTGCTATCGGATCTCTTGCTTTGGGCGTTCCTGTCCTGTTTCTTCCCTTAGTCATGGAGACACAGCAACCCAAGACCGTGGAGGACCTGAAAAACAGACAAAAAGGTGAGAGTCATTAAAAAACTATAGAGAATACATAATAAATGCTGGCATTGTGGCACTGAGTACGAATCTGATGTCGGGCCGTGCAAGACGTGCGGCTCTGCTGGTACATCTGCTTACTATTTGCATACACACAGCTCTAAATTGAGCTCCTGAGCTCTCCCTGTCCTCACTCAACCTTTGCATTGTGGCTCGGTGGGCTCCCCTGACCTTTTCTCTAAACCAGCATTGCATAACTGAAGTTGTGGGTCAGACGCTCTGAGTAGATGTTAAGCACTGGCTCACCGGCTGGAGTTACAAACAAACAAATGCAGTAGGATCAGAGAGGCATTATGAGCCAAGAGGCTAAAATAAAAAAATTAAAAAAACCTCCAGTACTTCAGCAGTTCTGCTTATTGTTGTATTATTGTTTGTGAGGTGAAAAGGTAAGATTTCTGCTTCCACTCTGCCACAGTGGTGCACACATAGAACAGTGACCCTGCGCTGGAGCTAAAACAGTTCTGTAGCAAATAAAAGATGGAGTAGTTGGCTTATTTTGTGTGTGTGTGTGTGTTTGTGTGTGTGTCAGTGGACAAAAAAGTTTACATATATTGTAATTCAAGTGATTTTATTCTGTTCTGTCCCTTGGCTTTCATTTCACGGGTTAGAAAATGTGTAAGGTGTAAGAAGAGGACTTTCACTGAGAAAAGTAGGCAGTGTGTGTGTGACATGGGATTTCAGATCACGGGGTTAAAGCGGATACATATAAGAGTAATTTGTGTCAAAGATCAAGTCACAACAAAAAACAAACAAACAGGAAATGACAAAAAAACAGACCTCACAGCAGACTTATTTCAATAGAAGAGGATATTGCAACACATGGTCAGATGAACCAGGTGACCTTGAACAAAACTAGCATTTCCTGGAGGGTACTGTGCAGCACAGTGCTGCCTTTGCAGTCTTGCTCCCTGCGCACAGGGATTTCTCCAGAGACTCTTTTGATGATATTATGTACTGCAGCCGATGAGATATTCAAAGTCCTCACAATTGTATGTTAGGAACATTAGTCTGAAATTTGTAGACACTTTTTTTGCCAATCAGTGATCTGCTCATCTTTACTTCAGAAAAACTCTGACTTTCTAGGAAAGTTTCTAACACGTTGCAAATTCACCTAATTAGTCGCAAAATGTCCCACCATCTATTTCTTATTAGTACCACTTACTTTTCCAGCCTTTCGTTGCCTCCATTCAGACTTTTAGGAGATGTGTTGCTGCTTTCAAATTCAAAATTAGCTAATATTTTTATGAAATAGTTAAATGTTGCTAATAAAACATTTAATATGTTTTCTATGTTCTACTGTGAAGACAATATGAGTTGGGGGATTTTTACAAAGCATTCAAACTTTTTTGGAATTGGGGATTGTTATCCCAGTGAAGAAAGACACATGAGATCAGAGAATTTACCTGCCTCATTTAAAATTTGTCCACCATGTCTGATGGTCCTGCTTTTCCCTACTCACTGTGAAGTATCTCTATATAAACACAGTTAATATAATATCTGCCTCTTCTGTAGATGCCTGCAAAGCAGGCGCTGCTGTGGATGCAGAACTAGCCAGCACCATAATGGCACGGCAGTTTCACCCGCCTGTTATTGGTCCCGAGGTCTGGGAGGGATACGTCTTTTCTGATCTGGAGATCCTCATCAAAGAGTCCACAGACCTCTACGGAGCTGTGCTCTGGCCCTCAGTGAGCCCAAAAATTGTCCTTGAGTTTAGATGTGATGTATGCTCATAATTTTGATACCTGTTACTTAAAAAATATACTTGGTTCCCTGTAACAGGCCATGGTGCTCTGTCACTTCTTGGAGAACAACCAAGACAATTACAACATGCTGGACAAAAACGTGATTGAACTGGGAGCTGGAACTGGGCTTGTCACGATCGTGTCCAGCCTGTTAGGTACTCAAACAAGCCAGTGATTAGTTTGAACCTCTCTAGGTTATTTTTCTCTTCCTCCATAGTTATTCCTCATTTTTACTTTTACTGTCTCTCTCCAGGTGCTAAGGTGACCTCCACTGACCTACCTGATGTGCTGGGAAATCTCCAGTACAACATAACTCGTAACACCAAGGGCCGGTGCAAGTACACCCCTCTGGTGGGTTTTATATTTTAAACCATCACATCCAGGAGTACCACCATAAGAGTAAAAGAATGAAAGAACCATTTCAGTCCATTAATTGATTTATAACTGTGTAAATCAGCCCGCCCACCTCTGCTTTCAGGTCACTGAGCTGATCTGGGGTCAGGAGTTGGATCAGCGTTTTCCACGTGCCACTCATCGCTTCGACTACATCCTGGCAGCTGACGTGGTGTATGCCCACCCTTACCTGCAGGAGCTGATGGACACCTTTGAATACCTGTGCCAGGAAAACACTCAGATCCTGTGGGCTATGCGTTTCCGCCTGGATCCGGAGAACAGCTTCGTGGATCGCTTCCGGCAGCATTTTCACTTAGAGGAGCTGTACGACCTTCCCAGTCTGAGTATCAAGCTGTACCGAGCCTGGAGGAGGGACGGCACGACCAAGGACCGCAGAGAGGCTGCTGAACACTGAGGGAACTGAATGGGTTTACTGTATGTGTTTGTGTTTTTGCTCAGTCATGCCTCTGAAGGGTCACGTTGCTCATATCCAGTCTTCTCACAGCACTGGTGATGTGGTAAAACATGTTTCTAAAAACCCAGTAGATTTTCAATAGGAGGTCTTTTGGTATGTGGCTTCATGTGTGCGGCGCGATCGGGTTTTATCACTGCTGGAAGGACTGGAGAAGCATACATCTGTGTCTCAGACTACTTAATGGATTGCTTATAAAATTAGACACACTAATGGTTCTTCTGTAAAATATCTTCTGGGGACCATGAGGAAGGGGGATGCAACTTGTTCTCTGTCACCATCCTCGGGTCAGGCTTTATATTTTTGGCCTTAAATGACTGAAAACTGCAACCTTTACCTCCTTTATTTTTTTTAATGTTTTCTATTTTAAACTGTTTTAGTTTTAAAATTAGCTGCTGTGAAAGTTATTTCTTTGAAAATTTAAATAAAAATATGAACTCATCAAGACCATATGAAAGGAGCTGGACCTTGGTGTCACTGATTTTCGAACCGGGGTTGTAATCCCAGCAGCACTCTGTGAGTGTGTGTGTGTGTGTGTGTGTATATCTATATATATATATATCTACTGTAAAACACACACACACACACACACACTCATCAGCCATGGCAGTGACTGAATGCATTTAGGTGTGCAGACATGGACAAGCGAACTTACTGAAAAATAGAAAATAACCAGTGTGCAGCAGTTCTCTGGGTCAAAATGCTTTGTTGATGTTAGAGGTCTGATGAAAGACAAAGGTAAGTCCAACAACTACTTGTTACAACCAACGTATGCAGAAAAGCATCTCTGAATGCACAGCACATCAAACCTTGAAGCAGTGGAAGATTGCACTGAGTACCACTACTGTCAGCTCAGAACAGGAAACTGAGTCTACAATTAGAGAAAGTCTACAATTACAAGAAAAATGTTGCCTGGTTTAATGAGTCTCATTTCTGCTGGATGGTGAGATGAGAATTTGGAGCGAACAGCATTATAGCATGGTCTTATATCAACGGCTCAGGCTGGTGGTGGTTGATTCGCGGTTCTTCTCCTGCACCCCAGAACATGAAATACTAAACCATGTATATTTGTTTTCTTTTTTTTAGTTTACAGTGAGTCGCAGGTAATTTTTCACCAGTAAACAACTTCAGGGGGTCAAATGAAAGATCACAACCATACTGGGCAGTATGTGCTGATCAGTAACACCAATATTAGGCACACATTTTTTTGTGTGTTTTGGAAACTCCCCAGTGAGCCTTATTAGCTTCTTTGGAAAAGGAAGATTTCCGTCACTTTCTATTCATGTGACCTATAAAATCTGATATCTAATTTTTGATTCCAAATCTTCCAACACATCTTGGCTCATTTCTGTCCGGTCGTTCCTCGTCTTTCTGCCAGCTCAGAGCATATGTGTAGTTTGGCTGCGGAGGGAGATGAGAGGTGAAGATCTGTTTAACAAAGCAGCTATCTAAGCTGGTGTCAGTAAATGTCACAGCCACCATTAAGAAAAACAAATACTCAACAGCTGAAGATTAGTGTGGACTTGTGCTGCCTGTCATCGAGCTTAAAAATTCCCATCTTTTATCCAAATAAGGCTGCTTGGTGTCGGTAACACAACCGGGCAATGACCTAACCACTGCATGCTTTCTATTAATGTGTCAAAGCACCCGAAGGTCCTGGATGAAGTTGGTGTTTTAGGATGTGAGTGGATTTAGCTGGATGATAGGTGAACCGGAGGGCGGGGAGGTGGTACTTCATGCAACTGAGGGTGGTCTAACTGAGGTTTATATTACTGAAGCCCGCTTCTTTTCTCAAGGGCTGGATACACGGGGGCTGCATGCCGGGCTGATCCTGTTACCTCCCAACTCTGGTGAAGCAATTGAGGCCATTGCAGGAAAAGCAGGCATAACATGAACATGTTCCACATTACGCACGTCACTTTTTTAAATAGACAAGACCTCTTCTTCATCTGCAAAAACAGGTGATTGCAGGAAAAGTGAACGATCAAGAAATAAAAGTGCTGCTTGAGCTTTGACCTCTTGAGGAAACATGATGATCATCCCTTTAATTACTAATTAAAAGGCGTATACAGAACTATTAAAAGCTTTTTAATCCACGTAATGCTGATGTCCTCCATTCAGGCATGTATCATGTTGTTATTGCTGGTTTCTCTCTTTTTTCTTCCTCCTTATGCAGAAGTTACAGTTGTTGACTGCCTAACAGCAGGCATTAAATGAAACAACACAAATTTGGGAGCTCTCTGCCAAGATGCCTTCAAGCCAAGCATAAATCATGTATTGGCCTTGGTTCCCCCCCGGCCCCATGTGTCTCCACTTTTTTTAGACTACTTACTATCGCAACAAACGATACGTGGACTGATTTGAACTCACGGTGGTGTTCAAGTTAATGTGAAGCTATCTCTTACCTTTAGAAGTTAAAAAAATACCAGCTTCTACAGGTTTAACATGCATTCCTTATTAGGAATGCATCTGGGTATGGTGTTACAGACCTTAAAGGTTTCTGCAAAGTTCCAGCTTTGAGAAGTCCAAAAGTACCGGTGAAAACAAACCCCCCACCCCACCCTCAGCTTGCTGATATCATTCTGTCTCTTTCTCCTTTTGGCTTCCTCTTCGGCTCATCTTTGTTGCATGTGCGTGTGAGTCTGCTTCTACGTGTGCTCTGCTCCAGGATATTGCTTGTGTTTATTTCTCATGGGTACTGCTCTAAAAATATCACCGTGCCCTTGTGATGATGATGGGTGTGTCTTGCAGGATGCTCTATAACACCTCAGTCCGAGGTCTTTGTGATGCATTCGGGTTGCTCCTGAGATCTTTCTCAAATTTGAAGCTTGCAGAAGGTATGTGAGTTACTTACGATATTTGGATGATTGTTTAACATACAGTCCTACATGGACTCATGTCTCAGCTAACTGTCTAACATTGCAGAGCATTTTATATGGATACTTTGTCCACACCCTCTGTGGAAGAAACCATCTATATGGGAAGTGAAGAGGAAGAAGAAGAAGAAGAAAAAGAAGAAGAAAAAGAAGAAGAAGAAGATGAGGAGGCAAATGGAAGTGAAGAGGAGGATAAAGGTATGATGAACCTTTGTGGGTTATGTGTTTGATTCAGTTCAGATCCGAGTGCCTGACATTTAGATCTTTCAGATGATTCGCAAGCAGATCACTCATCTGTTGGGATGCAGAAGAGACCAGCCTGGGCTCCATGTTTCTTCTACAGAGCCGGGAAAGAGGTGTACAACTATGTCGGCCAGGAGATCATCATTGAAGAGGCTCTGGACTCGTTTGCTGGCATGATATGGCCGGCAGTGAGTAGCACTGTTTTCCTGATTTGAAAGCTTGCATGCAATCATTTTCTCTAATATTACCAGCTTGGGATGGGAAGGTCTCAGTCTAGAGATGGAGCAAACTACCAATTCCCTCTTGTATCGCAGACCTTCTGTACGTCTTTGACATTTTGATCAAATATTTTTGTGAGGTTTTCAACCACACTGCATCACCATCATCACTCAGATGGACACAGAAGTTCAGCTAGCTGACAATGCAGCCATGAAATGTGTTTGTGACAACTGTGGAGAAATCTGAAGAGTTGTGGTTGAAATCAGAGGGATTAACTGTCACAAGGATTATCTCCACAACAAACTTGGTGAACTCTTCAGATAATGCAGTCCATTTGATTGGGTCAAAATTTCAGTTATTTTTTTATGTAAGTGCTACAAATATTGGCAATAAATTTCTATTTCAACCACTTACATTAACTGAAAAGTGCTGCAGTGAAATCTGCTGTACATACAAAACGAATTTCCTCAACAACTACAGTAAACACTAAAACAAAAAAACAACCTCACCAGTTCTCTGGGTACCCCCACCCACAGGTTTTTGAGGTTCTTGGCAGGCTGGTTGCTGGAACAAGGGGGTCAGACACATGCTCTGTCCCCCTTGTTCTTCTTGTTGCTGAAAATAGTTTTTAATGACTCCAGCTGAATGTTTGAACTTGTTGCAGAACGAATATGGGACATAATCATCGAGAAAGAATGATCATACTCTGTATTTGAATATAAAGTGCTTAAAAGGGATATAGGGAGTCAAAAAAGGATGTTTATAAAAGTAATGGATATAGAATCTTGTAGTTCATTGTCCTGCTGCATAACCGAAGTGTGCTTGAGCTTTAAGGCATGAACTGATTGCTGGACATTCTTCTTCAGGATTTTTCTGGTAGAGAGCAGAATTCATGATTTCATCAGTTACAGGAAGTTGTTCAAGTCCTGACACTCCAAAGCACAGGTGTCGAACTCCAGACCTCGAGGGCCGGTGTCCTGCAGGTTTTAGATGTGTCCTTGATCCAACACAGCTGATTTAAATTGCTTAATTACCTCCCCAATATGTCTTGAAGGTCTCCAGAAACCTGGTAATGAACTAATCATTTGATTCAGGTGTGTTGACCCAGGGTGATATCTAAAACCTGCAGGACACCGGCCTTTGAGGCCTGGAGTTTGACATCCCTGCTCCAAAGCACTACCATGCTATCACCAGAATGTTTGACCGTTGGTATGATGTTCCTTTTATGAAGTTCTGTGTCAGGTTTATGGCAGATGTAACAGGATTCAAATGTTCCATGAGGGGAAACTTCGGTTGATAGTGGATTTCTCCTTGGAGCTCTCCCAAGAATGCCATCTTTGCCCAGTCTCTTTCTTATTGTCAAATCAAGAACTCTGACCTGAACTGAGGCAAGTGAGGCCTGCAGTTCTCTAAGTGTTGTTCTGGGTTCTTTTTTTGACCTCCTGGATTTTTGGTAGGCTGGCCACTCCTAGGAAGGTTGAGCACTGCTCCACGTTTTCTCCATTTGTGGATAATGGCTCTGATTGTGGCTCACTAGAGTCCCAAAGCCTTAGAAACAGCTTTGTAACCTTTTCCAGACTGGTAGATGTCAATGTGTTCCTTTTTGAGAGGTTTTAGCCTATTTCCCTTTGTCAAACAGGTTGACACTGACTAAATCGAACAGGATTTGCCAATTATAGAGAGGAGATTCAATATGTACATATGTCCTCAGGGATTGGCTCTCTGTCATTACCTGGACACTCATCGTGAACAGATCAATCTTGTGGATAAAGCAGTCCTGGAAATCGGAGCAGGAACTGGCCTTGTGTCTGTCGTAGCAGCGCTCCTTGGTATGTAGGCAGAGATTAAGCTGTTTTCACAGAGCTGCGAGGTTCTACATGTTTTGTTACTTCTCTTTCAGGTGGCTGGGTCACAGCCACAGACCTACCAGAGGTCCTGAACAACCTGAGGGTCAATCTGTGCAGGAATACCAGGGGCCGCTGCAGACACACGCCCCAGGTAGCAACTTTGTCATGGGGCTATGACCTGGAGCGCACTTACCCTTCATCGGTCTACCGCTACGACTACGTGCTAGCAGCCGATGTGGTCTACCATCATGACTTCCTGGATGAGCTCCTGGTCACCATGAAGCATTTCTGCAAACCAGGAACGACTTTGATCTGGGCCAACAAGGTCAGGTTTGACTCTGACTTGACTTTCACTGAGAACTTTAAAAAGGCCTTTAACACAAGTTTATTGGCAGAAGATGGAGAGATGAAGATCTTCATGGCAACAAGTAGAGAAGGAGAGGAATGTTTTAGTGATGTGGTGCTGAAAGATCTGCTGAGACAGAAGGAGGGGAGAGAAAGGAAGGAGGATGAAGATGAAGATAAGAAGAGGAAAGAAAAGCTTATGGAGCAAAAATGCAATGAGGATGACTTAAACGATCATGGAAAAATAGGTTACGATGAGTTACTAGAAGAAACCAACATGTTAGAGGATGAAAGAGAAGATGAAAAGGAAGATAATGCTGAGTTTGAAGAA
>VUQG01022387.1:0-16371 GCA_015106755.1 Etia nguti | reverse complement strand
TTTGTCCCCTTTTTTTTTCTTTTTTTTTTTTTTTAATTCTTTTTCTATTTTTTTAGGACACACCATGCTGAGATATTCTAGGTTTTCAGCTCTTTGGAAATCAACTTTTTGATACAAAAATAGTATTTTTATGTTAAATTGTGCTATCTTTGGCACATTCTCATTTCTTTAACAGAACTTAAGAAATGAAGTGTTTCAGGGACCGTCTGGTAATAAAAGATATGATTAAATGATTCGTTGCTCAGGTGTCCGTCGTGGGCAGATACAGCACTGGTTCGTCTTGAATTTGGAGCCTTTTCATGTTTGAATGATTCACAGATCAGAGTTCAGAGGATTAACAAACACGATCCTGTGGAAATGCTCTGGTACAAGGACTGGACTGAAAAACAAGTGAAAAAGCAGCTAGTGTCCAAAGAGGAACTTGTACTGTTGCTCAAGAGCACTTTAAAAATTCATAGAAACTCTTGACTCCTTAAAAGCAAAATACAATTAATTTTGGCTCAAGACTTTTGCAAAGTATCGTAAACTAAACATTGGGTCTTCGAGTATTGATCACGTAAAACATCCTCAACTTAAATAATAATGAAACCAGTGGATGCAGTTTGACTGTAAGTGTTCCTCAAGGCTTTGGCTTCAACTTCAGTATAACGATGGTTTTATAATACAGTGGATCGTTTTAGCTGAACTCAAGAGGAAACCTGACTGACTTCTGGAAGAGAGAGAGTCCATCTGTGTTAGTTTTATATTTAAGGCCACAAACAGAATTATTTAAAATGAGCTAATTTTTTAATAGAGTCTGGATTGAGAGGATGAGGATTAGTTTAGTGACACAGATCTATTTTTTTCTGAATAAGAGCAGGTTTCCAGACTAATCGATCAATAACTTATACGTTGAAGAGAAGAGCAGTCTGTGGATACATCATAGGGTTTGTGTGACACCTGCGGTATCTCTCTCACACACACACACACACACACGGCGTTATTTAACGGTAAAGACTGTGCAGCGGGGCTGGAGGTGCTCGTGTTTCTTCATGCAGACTCTGTCGTGTCCTTGGATGCTCCTCTGCAGGCGGCTGGTGGTGACTCAGGTCTGATCCGGCAGTGACTCAGGTCTTTACTCTGATCACAGAATAATTCAGATCAGTCTGAGGCGCAAAAACCTGGTGATGTCGCTAAAAACAAGCATGGTGAGAATATAAGCTCACACACAGCTGACAAGCATGACAGCTGACTCAATATGGAAACTGAGGTTTTTCACATTAAAAGCCTTCGGCCGTCTGAGGGGGAAAAAAAAAGTGATCGTTGTTACAGTCCTGTTTTTGCTCGTTTACACAGTAAGAATTTATTTTATTTATTTCAGCTTTTATGATAAACCATGAGCTAAACAGGAGCCCTCAGATATGCTGCAAATATTTCACTTACCAAGCTCTTCACAGGAAATGAAAACCAGCTGCCTCTGCGGCGAGTCCGTACTCCATGTTGGGGAAATGTCCTCCAGCTCGCCGCTGAAGCACCGCCATCACTATCAGACCGTGGGCGGAGAGGCTCTCTGGATAGTCAGCTGAATGAAAACACGAGGAAGGAAGGGGAAAGGCGAGCTGAGTATAGCGGCTGAAGAGCATAAATCTGTTGCGGCTGGCGTAGCTCTTGGGGAAAAGCTCCACCTGGGCAGTCCACACAGGTGAGGTCTGTGTGTGGTGACACGTGGCATGATGTCAGCTCCGGCAGCGCCTCTGCTGGGTTAATGAGCACGCTCAGAACTCTGGGTGCTCCTTGGGTGTGACTATTATTCTGCATCCACACCTGAATAAACGCAGCTGGTGAAGGTTTGATAGAAAAACATGGAGGGCTATTAAACCGCCTCGGTGGTTTTTATCGGTTGGCGCCGGCTCGTATAATTTGAATACGAGCTCTTATTTGAGAATTTACGGTCTGAACTATAAATACTCACCGAGGCAGTAAAGCGGCAGCCAGGCGAGGTCGAGAGACGAACATGAATGATTCAGGTTTAATTACCTCCTGCTGTAAATACTCTGACATCAGCGCAGCTTTCACGCTGACGCTAACGGAGAGAGCGTCCATCGATCGTCCGAGATCTGCTCTTCAGGAACTGTGGTGCAGAGTTACCGCCGATCTGACCATGACTCGCTCTCTGCTGACAAATTATTACAAATCCTGCTAAATATTTAATGAGGCCGCAGTCCGAGTCCGGGCAGAGGTGGTTGAAGTGCTCCCGTCTGTGTCTACGTGCACATATGTGTTTGCATGTGTGTGACCGCAGGATGTCACAGCAGGAGGCCTCCCATCTGCGTACAGTCTGTCTGTGGAGTGGACTGCACTGATGGAGCCAAACTGTAAAGGTTTAATGTACAGAGACCAGTTGTTACTGTCTGTTTCCTTTAATCAGCGAATGCAAACATTTCAGTTCTGCGTTTATTTAGCCGATTGGTTTTTAGCTTTAATTCAAGTAAGGCTGTAAACTTTGAACTTCTAGACGAAGGTTTTTGTTTTTTGTTTAACAAAAAGTAAAAACGAACCTGTTTGGATCATTTTCAGAGTAACTTTGTATGATTCACACTTTAAAATAATCCTTTATTTATTCCCAAGTCTTGCTTTAAAACTGTGTATTTCCCAGATCGTTGCTGAGTGGTTGCTGGAGGTTACTGGCTGGTTTCAGCGAGGGTGACAGCACCACAAACCTCCCTGTGGCTGCTTTGATCGGTAGCAGATTGCCACAGTCTCGTGTAGCTGGTATGGAAGAGTTTCACTCAGTGTGTCTGCAAACACAAGTGTGACACACTGGAAACGTTCCTAACCACGTTGCCCATCAGTGTGCTCAGTAGGGATGTTTTGGTGCGCTCTGAAAGAAAATTTTGATTATATTTAAAGCACTCTGTGTAACATTTTAATTTAATATTCCAAATATTCCCTCCCAGCTTTGTGTTTTCCTCCAATGTTGGAGAGGAAGCCAAGGTTAGCTGTGTTGGCTTCATCACGTCAAAGTCAGCTTTGTGGTCATCATTACTGATGCTCAGCTGGACGGTACAGCCGACGCTCTCTCAGCTGCTGTACAACCTCTGTGACATGCAGATCATATTAGAGCAGAATAAGCGCAGGTCAGTCAGAGGTTGTAGGTGTGAGTATTTCCATTTTTCTGTAAGTTCATTGGAGCTTCATTACGAAACGCTCAGACGTTTGGCCTCAGCGGCTCAGGCGTCACTGAGAGTCTCGCTGGTTCATTCGGCGCTGGTGCGTGCACTTTGTTCATCCTTTCATCCAGGTCACTGGAGCTTCGAAAGGCATCACACAGGATTATATAACTGTCATGAAAAATTCAGCAGGCCTACCACGGCTCATGATATTTCTACCCACTGCTGCAGAGAGATTTGGGGTGATTCAGCTCACTTTCCTCAGATGATGAGTGATAGTGCGCCGGGCTTCATAACACAGTTGATGTATTTTTAAAATAGCATACGCAGCTATAAATAGAGCCGGACTTTTATCAATGTCTCGGAGGCTCCTGCAGAACTGTACTCTGCTTCAGTCAGCTGTGAGCCTTCAACACCTTTAAACAACACTCTGAAGCCCAGGTGACATTATAACAAGACACCTGGGTGAGTTTAAACTAAATGACACCGCTCAGCACATCAGGACCGACTCATCCCTGACTAACATCAGAATACATTTCCTATAAACTTGGATGTAATTCATACATTACAGTGACCCTTCACGGGCTGATTTTTACTGTTCTCTGTTTCATGAATTCGTCATCTTCACCTTCACTGCAGTGTGAAGCTGTGATTTCAGGGATCTGCAGGTGGGTTTGTGCCAAACTCAGACATGGTCACAGTGTCTGGTTCAGTGGTTATAGAGTCATAAAATCTTTTCATGAAAGACTTGATCTGATCGATCATGCTGACTGTTTGGTATGACGTGTGGTAGCTAGTGATTTTCATGATGATGTCGGCAGAAGTGGTTCATATGAGACTGAGCAGGTTCATCGAGATACGTCATGAGAAGTTTTTGAAGACCCCAAAAAGTTTGAACATGTTGGTTTTCAGTCAGGATGATGTGAGGTAGCGCTGTTTTTCTTTCATTCTTATTATTTTTTTAATTTTTATTTTGTATTTAACCTTAATTTATACAGGTATTCCCATTGAGACGCAATATAATTTACAGGAGAAACCTGTTTTGGACAAACAATTAAAACACCAAGAAAAAAACAACTTTTAGTGGGATTTAAGAGAGCTGGGGGGCTCTCTGGGTAAGTTTGGCTATTCTTTGGGTGGTTGGAGTGGTAATAGAGGTCCTAGATGTCCTTTAGGTGGTTTAAGTTGTCATCAGGAGAAACTGAAACATACTAGTCTTTTAGTGGCATGTTATGTGGTGTCGCAGCATTGGTCTTCTAAAACACTTAATGGCCATCATCATTCCTGACCTGAACCAATGGTTCAGTCTTCTGCATCTGACCATAACTGGGCTGATCTCGTATATCCTGAACTTGCCATGGTTCCTTTAGGATGTTTTAGTAGGATTTCAAGACAATTGCAGAAAAGCTTTTGCTGCTTCCAGCGGCAAGAAAGAAGGTTTGAGTTGCCTTGTGAGGGGTTTGAAGAATCCTTTGGCTCTAATTATAAATGCAATTCAATAGGTAGTTTTAGGAGTTCTAGAGAAAATGTAGGTGCTTCCTTTAGGTCTGTATGTGGTTCAAGTTCTCTTGTAGGATGCCCTTGGTATAGTTTAAGTATTGTTGGAGGTCATTACGAGGTTGCATGGAGCCTTTATTGGTCTCTGTTCGGGATTTCAGTGGTTCAGGTTTTGCTCTTTCAGATGATTTTTTTATTTTTTTTTTGTTTCAGGAACCTTTAGGCCTCTTTAGGATTTCTAGAGTGATCCCAAACACAGTCGTCTGGGCTTCAGAGTTTCACAGAGAATTCTCCGAGGATATTTAAGGATATTGGTAAACGGCTACACCTGTGGCATGATAGGTGGGCATGGATCCTAAATGGAAAATGGAAAAACACAAGGCGTGGCAACAGTTGCAGCTGCACCATCATCATAACCCTGGAAGAATGTGGTTTGTCCTTCCTGCAGAGCTGCAGTTTTACAGTAACAGAAATTAAAGGACTGGTGGTCAACTATGAGACAGTGAGGTTTAATAAACTATGCTGGTTGTGAGGCGTGGTTTAAAGTTACTGAGTCATTACTCTATATTTAACCTGTAGTTACCTGGTATTGGAGCCTGAGTTAAGGATTTCTTTTGGCTGGTTCAGTGCTTCCTGTTGCTCTTCGGAGCTTCTTCTGCTCGGGTTGCCAGCAGGTCGTGTTCACTGACTCACCCCCCCGTCTGGGGAAAACATCCCTCATGCCAAGCATGACTGGATGAAGGCCAGAGGTCACTTCCTCTCTACAGCCAGCGGCTCTGCTTGGCTGCCGCCTTCACTCGGAGGTGTTGACTTGTGTGAAATGTGAACAGCTTCATCCAGCAGCCTGAACATTAATTCACACACTTTAGTTTCAGCTGTAAACTCTGAATAATGACTGCTGACATCGGGTAGTAACACCACAGAGGAAGTCTTAGTTTTTTTTATAGGAACGCAGAGTTACACATGAGTAATTCTGAGAGGCTAGACAACAAGACGATAAACACCCCGAGATGCTTGCCATCAGAGAAGCTTTTGTTCCGTTAATTCTTCTGCATTAATTCTGCATTTGTTTATGAGATGTTTTAAAAGTACAATTTTTATTGTATTTACCTACCAGAACCAGTGATAAGTATTCAGAGTTTTCCATTATTTGCAGGTTTATTCAGACTCGTCTTCTCGGTCACTCTAAATTAATTTTTTCTCCTTTAAATTGGACCCATAAGAAGTGTTTGGACAATTACTTTGGTTTCATCTTCATCTCAAATTAAATTAAAGCCTGAACAAATCAAATCAAACGAAGTTTATCCTCCCAGACCGACATCAAGTTAAACTAATTCATTTAATATCTGTGAAATTTAATGAAATGCCAATACACCATCATGGAAGGGCTTTATACCCACATCATGTGGCTTGGTTACTCCTCGTCACGCTGTGTGTCTCCTCTGACTTTGTACTGATCTTAGAGTATTTATAATTAGATTTAAATTTTAATTAGATATACAGCAAAAGGAAATAAAAGGCTACTTATAAAATCGAGAAACAGAATAAAATCTTAAAGTCTGATCTGATCTTTAGAGAGGGGGACTTTTTAAACAGACGGGAGGTAAAATAGACCTATATATTTATAGCAGAAGGTAATTAAACATTAAACAGGCTAAAAAATAACTGCTGACTGCCATGTCAAAACTTTTACAGCAGAAATAAAGATGTTTACACCCTGATACACAAAGTGTTTTGGTCTCTAGAGAGAAGTTCCCCCTTCACAACAACTTTCGCTACGCCATAAAGAGGAAGTAAAAGAGAGGAATAGTAAGAAATCTGTCACTGTATGCAGATGACATGGTGTTATATATTGGAGAAGAGGAAGACTGTAATAGTTAACCATGAGACTGTAATATCAGGAGTCAGAGACAAATATAACTTGTATTAGGGCTTAAAGTTTGCATGCTTAGGGGCGTGGCCTCTTTCACTGACAGGTGGACGGTGACACAGGCGTCTGTAGCTGCTAGCTGTCTGCTCGGCTTCACCTCAGCTAACTGGAGTCACTGAGCTGGACCGCTGGACTGTGTTTGTGCTGTTGGAGCCTATTGGAGCATTTTAATGACATTATCTGACCAGTAATATGGCTGCTGTACTAACAGACTGTCCAAGAAGTCTAAGCACCACTTTTGGTGAAATTCTAGGATGTTTTTTGGATTTTATTTATTTAGCAAGTGTCTATGTCTATGATATATGGATGTGGATGATCACTTCTGATGCCTAAACTCAAAATGTTAGCAGCTAAAATGCAAATGTTGAGGCTTCTAAATGTGGCGCTGTGTCACAGTGGCTTCGTTATCCACAGAGCAGGTGGTCCGCAAAGAGTCCAACTCAACAAGAGCCAATCACAGACAGGAACAACCGACAAACATCCAAACACACACACAGCTCTGCATCGATGTGTTTAATTTAAAACATGTTAAACTGTGTGAGGAATCAAAGTTCACGAGTTTTCTTTAATTAAATCAAGATTAGAAAAAATCTAACGAACGTGAATCTTAATTGGCTCCGGTTCAGCCGTCCGACCCGCTGACCTTCTACTGCTGTTCTTCAGGTTTATCTGCAAGAGAAGCTCTCACAGGAAGTTTAATTCGATGCAGAGTCATCCTCTGGCAACTGCCTGACAACTGTTGCTAAGCAACAAGGCAGGTGCCTCGGGCCTGTAAAAAGGTAGCAAGGACCCCGGGATGACGGAGGACAGGGGGTCGATACCGAGTGAAACATAGAGCGTCAGTAAGAGATCGATCGGTGTCTTTATCCTCTCACACTCAGCCCTGTTTGATCCTTCAAAATAAAAGCGTGTGCAGTAATCCAGCAGCCTGTGAATAATGCATGAGCTGATTTTATTGGTCATAAAGAAGAAATAACTGTGGATCTGAACAAAAGCTGGAGCTGAATAATGGAATAATAGATTTTAGAGACAGAGTGTGAACAAAGCACACTTCCTCTGAGCTGCTTTCAGACATTAAACACTCACTGACACCACATTCACAGGGAAAGGCCTTTGAAACATTTAAGTCCAGGTTTAGTGTCGGTGCTCAGGTTTTTGAAGCCCGTCTGAATGAAAAACGTGATTTTTAATATTTGATTTTTGTGGAACAGTTTCAGATTTCGTGATGTCACAGTTGTAGTTAAAGCTTTTATTGAAGTGCAGATCTTAAACCTGGATGTTTGGTTAATTAATCATCTGATCATTTCCTGTGGCTGCAGGCTGGTTTAAGCGTCTGAGGAGTACAACAGTCCTAAATACCACTTGTGTGCTGCTTGACATCAGCAGCTGCTGGATTCTGTCCGTAGATCAGAAAGATCAGTGCTGATGTTGGATTAAAAATGACCGAACTGTCACAGTTGTCTGTTATGTTCCTCGATATGAGTAAAGAAATGCTCATGCATGTATTTTTGCTGGAGGTACTCTTGTTGCCGAACATTTTCTTCTATTTTTCAGTTTTTGTTTCTCTGAAATGCCAAAATTTATAAAGAAGCTTGAACTGAGGCCAGATTTTGTTAGCAGTTGGAGAACAAATATTTTTTCCCTGAGCAGCCAGTGGATTCCAGGGGGTGGTCGATCACTCTGTAAGTGTAAGGCAGGAATCACTGGACGTGTTTCAGGCTTCTGTGGTCTCGCCTTTCCTTTGTTTTAAACGCCGTGATGTCACACAGCACCAAAATGTATTCATTTATTTAGTTATTCAACGTTTGAAACATCAGTCATGTCACAATTGGTGACAGCTGTTAGCCAATTAAATAATGCTATGCAAATATCACGAGAGAGCAATATGTGCATGAAATAAGCTGTCGGCTTTTTTCTAACTGCTGGAATCGGACTGTAAGTGGAGAAAAATGGTGTATGTACATGTAAAAGTACTTGATTACACGCTGCAGCTCTTAAAAGTCAGGAACACCCACAACAGTAGGGAACGTGAATCCTGTCAAAGTGGTTTTTGTTGGGCAGTCACACATATGTCAAGTACTTTTACTGTGAAAGGAAAGAACAGGAAGACGCCCATTCCACACGGGTAGAACAAAGAAACAAGAAAAGTAAAGGATGGAGGTAGCTTCTAGGTCTTAAATCTGCATTTCTTCTAATGACCACCAGGGGGCGACGACTGCTAAAAGGCTTCTGGTCCCATAAACATTGATGGGAAAACACGTAAACACCTTCCTCATGAGTCGTGCTAGTTTCAGGTAATATTGAATAAAACATGGATTTAATTCAGTAAATTTTGGTCGTTACTTTTGTCAGGGCAATTATGTGGTGTGCACCAGCGAGCATGCTCAGTCAGTTCTAATCCATCCCCGACCTTCACACTTTGACCTCGGGTTTCTTGTGTCTCTGCAGGCTGTTTTAAAGATGACCGCATCGTTTTCTGGACCTGGATGTTTTCCACGTACTTCATGGAGAAGTGGGCACCGCGACAGGACGACATGCTGTTCTACGTCCGCCGGAAGCTCTCCTACGTCAGCGCCGACAACAGTGAGGGCAAGAAGGTGACATCATCGCTCACATGTTTCAGACATTTGCAAAGCACCAGCAGAGCCTGAGGGCCAGGTTTTCAAAATAAAAGGTTTCAGAGAAAGGTGAATGAGGCGGTGAGACATGACAGATGTTTTATGGATGCAAGGCTGCGTTTGTGTCTGTGTCAGTGAATAATGGATGGCTCGCTGGTCTGGATGTGCAGCAGCATTAAAGTAAACAATGTTCAGGCTTGCTGCGAGCCGCCTGAGTGTTCCCGCTGCAGTGGTTGTGTAACGTTGGCGTTCATGTGAGGATCATTCAGAGGGACACTTTGACCCACCATTGCTCCCTCGTGCTGAGCTTTCCTGCTACTTTTACTGTGAAAATTCAGAGTTTTTCCTGTGCTTCCTTTATTTATTTGTAGTTTTTTGCATTTTTAGCTTCGGTGCACTTGACCTGTGAGTTTTTGCCCATTAAATGACAAATTGCAAGTTTTGGACGTGGTTATGAAGGTTCATCCACCACAGGAGCAGAGTACGTGACAGAAAAAAGGAAAATCAAAGAACTAAACTTTAACCACTGAGACGCTGGCTCAGTTATCCAAAGCACCGACCCAGAGTTGTTACCTCCTTCCCAAAATCAACCCTGAAAAGACCCCAGGGGACTTCCTGCTATCTGAGGTGCTCACACTTTCCTCCGTGGCTCTGGCCTAAGATAAATCTAATCATCAGATCTGTCAGAGTCTGCAGCAGAGCGGCTTCGCCTGCAGGCGGATGGCGTCGTTCATTTTTACTGCAGCGTCTGTGGCTGTCAGTCAGACTAACAGCAGATCAGACGATACAGACAGCAGACGCAATAACAGCCCTCAAGACGATCGGCAGCGACAGCAACCATCAGCTTCCCATCACTCCGTCTCCTCTGAAGGATCCAGCTACAGTCACAGGAACAGAACCTGAAGCAGAGCAGATCAGAAAAAAAATGAGACAGAAGCCTTAGTCTCAGTAACTGAAATTAATCTGAGATTAACTCGTTTTCATTTTAGTCGTTTTCTTTCTGATCAAACGTTTAAACCTGCAGATTTGTCATGATGGCCTAAATCTCAGCCCCTCCTCCTCCTCTTCATCCCTGCTCGTTATAATTATATTTCATGAGCTCGGGCTCTGTTCGTCCTTCACCCCCTGCTGTGTCCAGGTCTCTGCTTCCCTTCCCAGAGCAGAAACGGCTCTGCGAACCTTTCTCCTTCACATTCATAATGTTTTCAGGGTTTAAATTTAATGAGTGTTTCATACGTGCAGGAGATCTCCACGTGAAGCTTTCAGGGTGAAAACTTGTTGAAGCTCAGGAACTGTTTTCCAACATTTGTAAGTTTATCCAGCTGTGAGCATCAGTGTGAGTGTGAACAACCTGCAGCAGACACCAGCTCTTCTGCTTCTAATCATTCAAAAAGTGCATTCTGGGTAATCTTTCAGCTGGCATCAGCTTGTGTGAAGTGTTATTTGACCTTTGGAGGAGCTGCGGGTTTTGGTTCTTCTTCATTGGTTTCATGTTCTCTGATGGACGCCTGGAGCTCCGATCGCTTTAACCCTTGGAGTTTGTTTGAGGTCAGGCTGAGCATCTGGACCAGAAATGGTTCATGACATCAAACTGAAGAAGCTGCACCTGGTTTAAGGTGTGAAATCAAAATGGCAGCTGCCGTAAAGCGGGTCACGCTGCTGTGACGTGTTTGCTTCATCGTTCAGGTCAGAAAATGTTCATGAAGTTTGCATTCCTGTGAAATCAGGATCATAATCTCCTGCATCTCCCACACACACACACACACACACACACACACAATTGAAAACATTGTGAGTTATGTGACCTGAAATGAGCTTCGTGTTTTTGCTGAATCAGCGTCAGTTTTTCAGTTTCAGTTCCTCAAAGCAGGAGGATCTGAGGCCACATACAAACCACACACACACACAGGCGCTTCACAGGGAAACCATGGCAACCGCTCCTACGCTCTAAATGGTTTCGGAGTGATATCAAGGCTGGCTTGTGGAAAACTCATATTTCTGTCAAGACCTGAGAGATTCACTGAGTGGGCAAGGAAATTGAGGAGGAAGGAAGGAAGTAGGTGTATAGGTGGGATAGATGGGAGAAAGAAAGGGAGGAAGTAAGAGAGGAAATCTGGGAGGAAGTAAGGTTGGAGGAGCCGAGTCTGACGGTAAGCCTGTTCAAACGTGGTGCTGATGGAGGCTCTGTGCTGTGTTTCAGGTGGAGGTGGAGGTCTACAGAAGGGACTCCAAGAAGCTTCCGGGCCTTGGCGACCCCGACATCGACTGGGAGGAGAGCGTCTACCTGAACCTCATCCTTCAGAAGGTACAGAGCAGTAAAATTTTAAAAATAATCTTAAACTGGTTGTTAAACAGTTTTTTGGGCTGTCCTCACTGACCTGAATCCTGCACCCTCTTCCAGTTGGACTATGTGGTGACGTGCGCCGTCTGCACACGCTCAGACGCAGGAGATATCCACATCCACAAGAAGAAATGTCAGGTAGGCGTTCTGCAGCAGCTCGAGCTGATTTAGCCACTAACCTTCTCTCATCCCAGCCGTGATTTGTCTCATTTTATTTCCCCCTCCTGTGCTCACAGGAAGTGTTTGCGTCTCCGAGTAAACATGCCATGGACAGCAAAGGGGAGGAGTCCAAGATGAGCTACCCCAACATCTTCTTCATGATCGACAACTTCGAGGAGGTAAAAGGATGTTTTGAGCTCGTGCAGAGCTTCTGTGGTGAAACTTCTCTGAGCTCACAGTGCTATCACACTGAGGAGGGGCGATGGGGGAGGAGTGAGGGTGGTGACTGAAATCAGCTCCTGGTTGGTGAGCAGATCACTGTGCTGAAGCGTGACTAAAAGCTCTCGATCCTTTTAAAATGAGCTCGTCCACAAGCCCAGCCTTTTTACCGCCACAAGCAGCAGAGTTCACTCTGGGACAGAAACCGATGATCCTCCAAGGCAAGGAAAACGCTGCTGACCACAGTCACAGAAACAAGTCGATGTTTCTGCTGCCGCACAGAAAGACACTGGAGATTTGCAGGTGAAGTCATGTGACCTTCTGTTTGCGCAGGTGTTCAGTGACATGACGGTGGGTGAGGGCGAGATGGTGTGCGTGGAGCTGGTGGCGAGCGACAAGAGCAACACCTTCCAGGGCGTCATCTTCCAGGGCTCGATCCGCTACGAGGCGCTCAAGAAGGTCTACGACAACCGGGTTAGAGACCAGAGTGTACACCTGCACACATGCACACCTGCACTACACTAGCAGAAACATGCTACAGGAGTCCGAATGTGTTCTTGTTCAGCCTCATTTAGCATGCTCGCATTTATGAAGTCTTAACACTTGGGATAAGAACACCTGAAGACTCTGAAGCTCTTAGGTGTGACGGGTCAATCCACTGTCAGCAGTTTGACGTGCTTGTCGTGTTTCAGGTGAGCGTCGCTGCTAAGATGGCCCAGCGGATGTCTTTCGGCTTCTACAAGTACAACAACATGGAGTTTGTGAGGATGAAGGGGCCGCAGGGCAAAGGTCATGCCGAGATGGCCGTCAGCAGGGTGGCGACCGGCAACACCTCCCCCTGCGGCACCGAGGAGGACCAGGTGTCGCCCATGCACGAGAGGGTGAGGGAGAAGATGCAGTTTAAATATTCGGTCCTGAGATTTTTCATTTTTTTCCTCTGAAGGTCTCCACAACAGATTTGAAGGTTTTGTTTTTTCACAGTAAACTGTGTTCATGACCTCAAATGTGATTGAACGAATGAACGTAAACATTTTACTTTAATACTCTGTAGAGAGGACAGGGACCGCTTTATGTCCCGAACCGAGTTTTTCTTCAGAGGATGAGCTGCTGTGATCAGCAGCTGTGATCAGGTTGATATCTGAGTTTTTTGTTACCGCAGAGAGGGTCGTGTGATCATCCACCACAGAACAATACTGCAGGTGGAGTTTTAGTTTATTTGTTTCAGAGCTGCTGAAGTCTGATCTCACTTTCATCCCTGAGGCGGATAAACAGTTTGAACCTTGTACCGAAGCCTGTGTTTGCTCTATAAAACCTCTTTACAGTAGAGCTGGATATGGTACACTTAGCTTTATGTTGTGATAAAAGGATCATTCCACATAAAATCAATCCTTCCTCTTTTATAATCATCTGTTTTACTGCTATCAGAGTTCCTTGGACCCTTTTGTAATCACGTCCAGACCTTTTTACCTGCTTACATTATAAAGAAAAGTGAATGAACAGCCCACATCTGTCCATTAAAAGGCTTTTGATTGAATTGTCCAGTTACAATAGAGGACTGTAATCCTCGGCAGCTAATTAAATGTTTCAGTTTAACCTCTTAAATGAAACCTGAAGGTCTTCACTTGAAGCTCGTCTTCATCACAGAGCTAAAGCTGTGATGTAAACCTGCTCGGCTCGGGCAACCACTGGTATGGTTTCACTTCTGTGTCCGAGATCTTTGAGAAGTAGAAAACCCCAAAACTCAGGAAGTGAGTCGAGCGAGCAACACGAAGCTCCGCTCAGACGAAATCAGGTCGAGATCAATAATACATGCAGCTGGACTGAGTGTGCATCATTTAACAGCCGGATGTGTCTCTCACAGAGACGTCTGCTGGAAGGAGAGCTCAGCATGAATCCACTCTTTGATTAATGGTCTGAACAATAATTTAAAAAAACCTCACATGAACCAAAAAAACCAAAGGACATGACGGTGTTTACTGAAACGAGGACAGGAGCGATGGGAGAGCTGAAGGAATACATTTACTCGGCTTAAGTGGAGCAGCTCTTCCCCATAAATAAACTCCAAACTGCTCGACCTTCCAACAGGAAGCTCTCTGAAAGACTATCAGGACATCACACAGAAATGTAGAAGAAAACATTGCAGCTGATTTCCAGCTAAACTTTCCCCTTATTACCATCTGCTGCTGGTCAGGTGTGAATCTTAGGATATTTACACAGTTAATTGCTAATTCATTTTAGCTCAGGTTGGCTTGTGTCTTTATAATACAAGCTGCATATCATTGCACCATCACCAGCAGGACAATGATGCACAATCAGCAAATTAAACCACTCCACGATCGACATGCCGCTGATCACCTGCGGACCACAGAGAGAAAAGCCTGGGCTCCTGCTCCTGTGATTTTTACTAAATATAATCCACAATGTTGTCACTGAAAAGGCCAAATTTCTCTGCTGTTACAGAGTAAGGTGTTCGACATTAGGCCTTCTGATATTATTATTATTATTATTATTTATTTATTTTTATTTTTTTACACTTTTTTGCTGATGATGCCATCCTTTATGAAAACTTCTTTGAGCCCCTTCTGTTGGAGTTTAAAAAAAACAAAAAACAAACATTTGCTCCTGTGGGGCTTGGTTCTGATGGTTCTGGTTTCTGTATGTGTTTATTTATGTACTTTATTAATGTGAAACTTTCCAACAAGACAAAAAGTTTGGGTTTTAGAGAATTTATGAGCTTTCACGTCCCTGCTCTGATCACTAGCCCTACACTTACACTACATCGGCAATTTGAGGTTAGATTGCAAACGATCCCTAAAATTAAACTGAGGATTTCGGCCAGTGAAACGTCTCCTCTGACTCCTCGTCTCGCTCCTGTATATAAGGAGGTCTTAGTGACATGTGATTAAATCTTACTTCCTGCGTGGACTCTAACCTGCTGTCCTTCTCAGGTGACATCGTTCAGCACACCTCCAACCCCAGAGAAGAACCGCCCATCCTTCTTCTCACCGTCTCTGAGGCGCAAGATGCCTCGAAACCGGATCGCTGAGATGAAGAAGTCTCACTCTGCCAACGACAGCGAGGAGTTCTTCAGGGAGGAGGAAGATGAAGGTAAAGGAAGCCAGTCACACCGGAGCTTCTGCCTCATTCCTGAGACGCTCGCCACACGTGCGGATAAAGTTTTCCTGAATTAATTCAGTTTATTAATCAGGTTAGCTGTGAGTCTCTTTGTGATAACACAACATTAATAAAAGATCATTAAACAATCATTTATAACATACAGCAGTTCTCAGCAGCAGTTTCAAAATCTAATTTCCCCCTTAAAGTAATCAAAGAGCCAGAAACATGAACGTGCCACAAACTAGCAACCCAGAGTTCTCAAAACAGATCAGTAAAGCTAAAATATTAAATGTAACCTGTGTGGTTGTGGCTCAATGAACTTAAACTCGTCCTGGAATTCAGACTTTGGGTTCCCGGATGTTTGCCTGCTCGGTCATGGGAAAAATAATACCGGATCGAATGTTGGCATCATTTATGGTCGGAGCTACGATGATATCTGATCATCTTTAAACCTCCAGTAAGCAAACTTTACTCTAAATGGCCAGTTTGGGAAACCTGCTGAGGGGCAGCACTCAGTGCTGATGAGCGGACCGTATTAGTGGACATGCTATGTCTGCAAGACGTTAACTTATCAGAGTAAAATATGTTTGTTTTTTTTTGTTTGTTTGTTTTTGTTTTTGTCAGGTTACCTGCTTTTATTTTAATAATGGGTTGGTTTGAATTTTATTGTGAAGGTTCTGAAAGCGATGTAGGTGACCTCAGCTTATGTCAAATGTTCTTTGAAGCCTTTTTCTTTCGTTTCTGCTTCGAGATTTGAAACTTTGTTCACCTTCAGTGTGGAAATCTGTGTGACAGTAAATATGACAGAAAACCAGAGCGTCACATCACGAGACAGCCAGGTAAAAATCAGGTGAAGGAACATGTCTTATTCGTGAAGCTGCAGCGGTGATGACCTGCAGCACAACTGAATTCAAATGCAGTGTAGGTCCTTTATTTATTTATTATTTTATTCATTTATTTATTATTTTAAATTTTAAATAAAGCACCTCTGTAAGAAACCCAGCTGGAAAATTTAATGACAGTAAGTGTAAAATGGCATCATGACATGTTCTGGTTTAACTTGAAGCTGAACTTTAACCCTCCCCGGGTAAAAACGTGGAGGTTTAAATCTCCAGAACGAGACGATAATCTTTAATTTACGCTGTAAAACATTTAAGAGAGTTACAAAAAGTGTTTTATTAATAATGTTTTTTCAAATGTTTTTTGTGTTCAGATCTTCATACCACCACAAACCTCCGCTCGCGCTCGCTGTCGGGCACCGGGCGCTCATTGGTCGGCTCATGGCTCAAACTGAACCGGGCAGAGGATTATTTCCTGCTCTACTCACACCTGACCTACGTC
>VUQG01022386.1:9731-24192 GCA_015106755.1 Etia nguti | reverse complement strand
CTTTCTCTATCATGTTTCAGGTTCCTATGTTCTGTCTCCCCAGTCGCTGTTAGGTTTACATGTCTAGAGTTCAGTCAGTGTGTTTCCTGTTTTACTTTGAAGGTCCGTGTCTCGTGTCAGTGTTTCTAGTTTTGCTTCCCCTGTCTCGTCCTGCCTAATCACTCCCAGCTGTGCTCTCCTCCTGTGGCTCTTTCCCCTCGTTATCCCTCAGCATATTTAAGCCCCGTGTTTCTCTTTGTCAGGGTCGCGATTTCCCTCAGATATGTCTGTGTGTTCTGCCCGCTTAGTGTATTTTGTGTCCTCAAGTTTAGTTAAGTTCTCCTAGTTTCCAGCAATAAAGCTGCCATCTCGGAATTTTAAGTTTTGCCTCTGTGTTTTGAGTTTGCGTTTGGGTCCTTTTCCTGCCTACCTGCACACAGACCATGACAGACAGTATATCGACATATAGTGAATGGTATATGGGGATTCTAAACACCACATTACATTATTATGACTTTATGTGCATCACAATATCAGGTTATAACTGTTTACATACATAACAATTTAAATACATGGACTGTGCTCCTGAGTACTTTATGTTTTTAAAGTAATGTTTTTTCTCTTGATATTTATGACCAAACATTTAAACAAATGTACTATATTCATATAAATAAAAATAATACAATAAAATAAACAGTAATGACACTCAAAATGATGCCAGGTATATTAAATGGGTTTCAACAGGGCAAATAAAAACAACTTTGCACTAAATTATATTTAAAGAGAGGAAAAAATTAATTTATATGTAAAGGAAGCACCGCCCACAGAGTGAGCTGCCTTCTTGTTTGATACAACGCTTGTTGTATTTTTACATTTGAACCAAGGGACAAAAGTGAAATAAAGTAACCTATTTTTAATTATCCTACAAATGATTCTTTATTTGAAGCAGAGTCCCAAAGATACTGGCAGCTGCAGCACCAAAACGATGATTTTCTGAATTGAACACATTAGTGATCAGATCTGTCCACAGACTCAAACATCAGGCCAGAGGTTCACATCCAGGAACAACTTTTCAAATGAACGACACATCTGTTCAAACCAAAAACTCTTTAATGTAAAATTCATTTCTGCTGTCTGATATTAATGTGTAAAAATTAAACACACACACGCACACACACACTGGTGCAGCTGAGCTCTGAGTGCCACACAGTGACCAACCGAGTGTGAATATTGAAATGACTTATCTGGTCACACACACACACACACACACACGGATTACAACGGTCTGGCATTTCTTTATTTCTTGAACCTTCCACCAACAAACACATTTGGACATCCATCTTTGTGAGGACTTCTGACCCTGAATCCCTTAGACCATCCTCCTCTGAGACCTGCAGGCCCCATTAAACAGTTTCCTCGCTCCTGGTCCTCACAAAGACAGACATGCAGGAGGGCACACACTCAGCTGGATGAAGGTTTGCATGAAGCTTCCACCTTATCTGCAAACTTTCCTCCTGCTTCGTTCCAACCGACACAACTGTAATTTCATGGCCTCTGTTTCCCACAAAGCACACTCTGTGTGTGCGTGTGTGTGTGTGTGTGTTATTTGAGTATTTTGTAACGACGGACTTGTGTGTATATATAAATATATGTTGGACACGGTCCAAGATGAGACAACGGACATCCACAAGTACATCAGGAAGATGGCCACAACTGACCGTGTGCTTAGTCTATACCTAGGCATCATGGAAGAATAGGCCCCTGCACGGTATGCACCACTGGCAGATAGAGGAAGTGGCTGAGATCCAGAAATCCTACCAGTGGCTGGCAAAGCTGGACTGAAAGACAGCACAGAGGCACTAATCATGGCAGCACAGGAACAAGCTCTGAGCTCAAGATCCATAGAGGTCTATCACACCAAGGTCTATCACACCAGGGAAGACCCAGGTGCAAGCTGTGTAAAGATGCCTTTGAGACAATCCGGCACATGACAGCAGGGTGCAAGATGCTAGCAGGCAGGGCATACATGGAACGCCACAACCAAGTGGCTGGCATACTATATAGAAACATCTGTGCTGAATATGGCCTGGAAGTCCCGAGGTCAAAATGGGAGACGCCCCCTAGGGTGGTGGAGAATGACTGAGCTAAGATCCTGTGGGACTTCCAGATACAGACAAACTGGTAATGGCTAACCAACCGGATATAGTAGTGGTGGACAAGCAGAGGAAGACAGCCATAGTGATAGATGTAACGATACCGAATGACAGCAACATCAGGAAGAAGGAACATGAGAAGCTGGAGAAGTACCAAGGGCTCAGAGAAGAGCTCGAGAAGATGTGGAGGGTGAAGGTAACAGGGGTCCCAGTGGTAATCGGAGCACTCAGTGCAGTGACTCCCAAGCTAGGCGAGTGGCTCCAGCAGATCCCAGGAACAACATCCGAGATATCTGTCTAGAGTCACAGAGGAGGACCCAAGCTTGAAGGATAAAGACCACCCACAGGGGCAAGAGGGGAATTTTATATGAACCAATCAGTAGCCACCTCTGCTGACATGTGACCATCTGCAGTTCCCTTGATGCCCACTAGATGCTGCTGTGATCAAACCCAGACTGACCCAAGTTCTCACGGTGCTGCTCTGAGAAATTATCCCTTAAAACATTTATGATTTAAGACAAGATTTAAGATAAATAACACATTTGTGTAAAATCGTGCTGCTGTAACTTCTTCAAAGTGAATTATTACTTGAATAAAAACGTGCAGACATCAGAAGAGGTCAGACAGATGTGTTTAAAATGTAATGTATATGGCTTTTAACGCTGGTTCTGACACAGTTTTCTCTTCCACAGTAGCTCTGAAGTGAAACCATCATTCTCCTGGCATGTCCGATGTGCCATATTTGGGCCTCGACGGAAGGCGTTGAAGACCGGGTTTCCTTGTCTGTGATGTCTTCAGGTGGAAGTCCATGAGTCTTTAGCTTTTAGAGCTTTTTAATCTCACCTTTCAGATGGCTGGATTTACATTCATAAAGGCATTGCTAGTAAGATCCACTCTGTGTAAATCTACAGTGTTATGAAGATGTTTTCTTCCCCATGGAAAGGATCCTGAGATCATCCACTCAAATCCTCTAGCGTTCCTCTTTTTAAGACTGAACCAAACTATGGCTGACCCTAAAGTTTGTGCTGCTCCGAGACTTCATGCTTTCTTCTTCTGTGATCCTGCTGCAGGTTCCACAGCTGCTCGGGCCTGCTTACAGCTTTTTAACATCTGGTCTGCTGCTGAGGCTGACAGATGTTTGCAGCTGGGCTTTCTCCTGCTGCACTCAGACAATCAGACGTCTTCCTCCCAGAGAGTCTTCTTTGCTAGGGCGGATGTTGTGATGAAAGAAAGGATCCTGGGATCATCCCCCTCTGTCATCTCTCTCTCTCACACACACACACACATACACAGACACAGACACACACACACACACTCACATAGAGACACACACACACAGGAGCTCCTCCACTTTCTGCTTCCTCCTGGTCTGAACTGTGAATCCTGTGAAGCGTGCTTCAGGATGATAATTGAATTTTGATGAAAGCCACACGGAGGCTAACTCTACATGGAAATACAAGGAGTATTCCCCCCCCACACACACACACACACACACACACACATACACTCGCTCTGTGTGCAGAGTAATAATTAACCAGAGGAAACGCTCACTGCTCAGTGCTAACAGGAACTCCTGTTTCTGTGTGTAAATTAGAAAATAAACTGGCCTTCATGTTTTACTTCAGCAGCTCGATTTGACTCGATTATCACATTTTCTGCTCACACACAGACAGCAACTGCAGCAACTAATATGCTCAACTCAAAGTCATTTAAATCCAGCTGTTACACATGAGCACATGGTCCAGCACCAGAAAGTTCGAAATCAGAAAGATAACATTAGAAAAACCACAAAAATGTACAAATGTCACCAGCTACTGTAGCTGCACATGATATTGGTGTCATGTGACAGGTTGCTGTAGCTGCACATGATATTGGTGTCATATCACAGGTTGCTGTAGCTGCCGATCATGTTGGTGTCATGTGACAGGTTGCTGTAGCTGGAGATGATGTTGGTGTCATGTCACAGGTTACTGTAGTTGCAGATGATGTTGGTGTCATGTCACAGGTTACTGTAGTTGTAGATGATGTTGGTGTCATGTCCGGTATTGTTGCAGGTGTTCTCAGAGCGTTGTGTTTTTCTCTACATGTTGCTGTAATTGCACAGGTTTGTTTATTACTTCAGTTGCCATGTACAGTTGCAGGAGTCACTAGACCTTTAACCACATATTTTCACTGTCCAAACATTTCCAGACTGACAGTAGTGTGATGTCATTTCCTGTCTCAGCCATATCGTTGTGTGGCGACACTGAACTGTGTCTTTGAGCCCTGAAAACTGGAAAACCCAGCCATGGACAAAGATCCAGCTCAGTTTGGAGCATTTTTCCACTGTCTGGTTTTCATGAAGTCTCGATGCATCGTTAGCTCCATAAACTTCAACCACAAACAGGAAGTAAAAGCTTACATTAAACCTCAAATGTGACTAAAGTAGCCGAGGTTGGCAGAGAAGCTTTGAAATGTGCTGGATTTTCTGTGACTTCAGGAAAGTTTTTGCACCATTATCTGAAAAGTAGGAAAATCTGTTTTCCTTTTAGTTTTCCCAGCAGTGGGCGGCACAGCGGTTAGCACTGCTGCCTCACAGCAGGAGAAGGTCCTGAGTTTGCCTCCACCCCCTGGCCAGCCTTTCTGTGTGTGGTTAGGTTAACTGGTGATTCTAACCCCCTGATAAGAAGATGAATTTAAACGCAGGTTTAAACTAAAGACCGACTGCTGTTGACTGCCAAACAGGCCTGAAATACATCTACAGTAATAACAGAGATACTGGTGTGTAGATTAACAAAAAGAAACTTTATTTACAAAGTCTTCATGACATCATGACAAACAGAATAACTTAGAGACAGGAATGGGCGGGGCGACATGTCAGCAAGCCAAAAAACAAAAGTGCAATTAAGTGTTTTTGTTAACTATGACTCGGAGCGACCATCGAGTAGATTCAAACAGACTGTAACTAAAGATGAGAAGGGATTTCTTCACAGCAGGTCTGAATTTGCTGCACTGATGGAGAGGCCTAAACAGAGAGGGAGAAAATATCCTTTAATATTTGGTCATTCATAGAGGCCCCTCGATCAGGGACAATACTGATCAGATAAAAACAAAGATTTGGGAACAGTTCATCTTCCAACCATCAACCTCGGAGGCTGACTAAATGAAGCATCAGAAACCCTACACACTGTCGAACATCAGTCAGTTACTGACGTTTAAGACCTAAAAACTTACAGCCCGCGTCCAGGTGAGCTCACAGAGAGTGATGTGGCTTCCTGAAAGTCTCGTTGGTGATGGACAGACGGGTCAGACGGGCGCCGTAATAATCCACGATGTAGTTCGATCCGTCCGCTGGACCCACGATCTGCAGGGGAAACCAGAGAGAGAGAGACGGAAATTAGAGCCAAGTTTTCAGAAAGCTGAGTCATCGTTTCTGTTGAACTTCTAAAGTGGAGGTGATCGTGCTCACGGCAGCTGAAGGCCGACGCTTTAAAAAAGATGCTCAGGAGGAGGAAAAGATGAATATTTGTGTGTTTGTGAGGATGGTTTGAGCCTCCATCAGCCAGAATCAGGTTTGGAGTTCCTCTGAGATCGACTCTGGGTCCTCTTCTGTTTTAACTCATTGTCATATTCAGTGAGGATAAACGTAAAGAGGAATTTTATTTCCACACAGGAAGAATGTCTAGAAAACCTGTCACATGATGTTTTAGCAGCAGCTTGAAGCAGCTAATGTGCTAAAGGACGTTCATCATCACTGAATTCTACTAACAGCACATTTTATCATCCATCAAATGTAATGAGCCTCGAATATTAATCACAGTGATGCTCTGAATGTGGGCGGATACCTCCCAAAGCCTAAAGCTCCTTAAGGACCGTTTGCTCTTCCTGTTTTATAGTCGGGTGTGGGCGGGGTTAATAGCCACAGCCCATTCAGCATCCCCCCCCCTCTTATGAATTTCCAGCCTCTATTATCTAAAACGCTTCAGCGGGACAGGGAGATCTGTCCCTTCACCTCCTGCTTCATCCGTCTGTCTCCGTGCTCTCAGAGTCCATTAGGACCTTCCAGAAGCATCATTCATTACCGGGGCCTCACAGAGCCGCCGTGCTGCACGATGGATGGGCGTAAATAATACCCAGAAAGCTGCTGCCTGCTTATTCATTAGCCCACTACTACCACCACCACCACCACCACACACACACACACACCCTCAGGGAACCGAGGAACACTTCATCACAGGCGTCACTCTTAACAACAGACAGGAAGTAACAGCGGGTTTTAAATCGCTGCTCGGATCCGTCCGATCTTTTTCTACAGTTTGGGTAAGTTTGATCTTCAGGCTGCTGACCTCTGACCCCAGGAACAAACACATGAGACCAACCAGACTCAACGTAAAAGGAAGATTTTCAGCCATGACGATGATGATGATGGTGGTGATCAGGTAGCTGGTGCCAGTGCAGGATTTATGACTCACCTGCATAGCGATCAATATGAAGTCGATGAGTGTGCCGATCCCACAGAAACCAACAGTGCAGAACTTCAACAGTCCTGAGAGAGAGACAGTCTTCATTAAATAACAAATATAAAATATTCCCATGACTGAAACATGTTCATCTTGTTTTAAACATTTAATCTGTTTTAAATGGACACTAGATGTTTTCTGATAATTCTTTTTAAATTTATTTTGTGATTTTGGATCATGTTTGAATCTTTTCCTGCCCGTCTGGGTTTTATTCTGCATTATGTGAATGGATCTCATCCCTATTTAAATAGGTGAAACATTCCAGGTCTGTAATCTGGAGGACGCAGCAACTCTCACAGGAGCTGATAAAGATCCGGATTAATCGGAGCGCGAGCAGTCGACTTGTAGACGTGTCCCCATGTCTGCCATGGTCGAACAGAGCGCGTACATTCTGTTCACGGGCAGGTCTCAGGCAGCAGCGACACAGCGAGGTGAAACAGTGTTTTAAATTTTAATTCAGATTTTATTGTACAGTTTGTGTTAGAGGTCGGTCAGGATGTACCGTCTGAAGCCACACCTGAGGACGCTGGACACGCTGGGCGCCAAAAGCCGCCAGCTGTCACCGTCGCCGTACCCCGGCCTGTGTGCTGAAGTGTCTTGTGGGGGCACAGGGACTCGTGCTGCTGGTTTTACTGCAGAAACACTTCAGAGTGCAAAGGAGTGGGGGACGCATTATTTACATGAAGGACCTCAGACTCGTCAGCCTGCAGCTTCCTGCTCTGCTGATGGTTCACCGTGTTTCCACTCAGATAAAACACGATGAAAACACGTCTGCGTGAGCTTTCTCAAACTTTTAAATTCCTCCTCCTCTTGTGTCTGGTCTTTCACCTGCGCCGAGTCATTGTCTGAGATCATCGTCTGAATTTTACAGTTCGTAGTATTCACTTTAATAAATACCTGCAGACAGGAGAAAGCTGTAAATCTAAAACATGACTCTTAAGTGGTTTTTCCTTTTATTCAAATATTTAAACTAAACCTTAAAGGCTGAACCTGAGGAATCACTGTCCAAATACTGACACCTGACAGTACACCTGCTCACTGACAGGTGTCTCAGTCACCTGACTGTACCCCCACCCACTACACACACCTCCATTCACACCTGCTTTACTAATACTAGATGAAGTGAGACAGCTGGCAGAGAGCTGTCCACCCAAACTGCAGGCGTCAAAATAAGAGCTGCAGGTGTGTGTGTGTGTGTATGTGTGAATACCCAGAGCAGGATATCCCAGGTAGAAGCGATCTGCTCCAATCCAGCCCAGAAACAGAGACAACGCCACAGCCACTTTGTAGGAATAACCGCTCCTGACAGGAAACACAGAAAGCGTCAAACCGCCTGAAGCTCTCACACACACAAAATCTATACAGGAGTGTGTGTGTGTGTGTGTGTGCTTGCACTGTGAATACTCACACATTCCTGCAAGGGATGGATTTGTTGAAGCCAACCTCGTCCCCGCTAAACCTGAACACCGTCCCGTTGGAGAGCCGACAGCTGATGTTCGGAGCTGGGAGGCACTCCACTGCACACACACACACACGTGCACACACACACTTGTTTAGATGCACAGTTATTATTGTATTCGCTCCATTGAGCAGCTTTGCATGATTCACGATTCATAAAAATCCTTCTGATCCCAGCTTCAGTGCAACCCCTCACTTCATCATGTCTGAAAAACTCTGCTCTTTTTATACCCCACCCCCCCAAAATAAAGCACAGTTTCTATTGATTGGCTGACCTGTGGAAGCCTGCTGAAGGGCAGCTCTGCAACATCTTCAGTTTTAGAGTCCGCCTGTTTTTTAAGCCGCCGCCCACAAACAGAAAAAAATCTAATCTGAAGTGAGACTCACCCCACGCCGTCATGTCCCTGCAGTTCTCCGGCTCCTGAGTGGATTCGTCGATCTTTGGATCGTTGCATTTATACTTGAGCAGAGTGAAGGAAGGCAAACACACTTCAGTCGGAAAACATCTGCAGCCTGTTTCTACGTGACATGGCGCAGACAGTAGTTTAGGGGCGGGGAAAAGAAGTCGAAAGGGACCCCAAATATCGATACTTCATTAAATAAATGAAAATACTCTGGAATCCTACAAACAATCTCATGCACACCATCCTGAGATAACGTTAGCCTCCTCACATGTACAAATAAATCAGCAGCTGCTTGCCCACTGCATGGCTGTTTTCTCTGTACCTGTGCAGGTGCCCACAGCTCGTAGGTGTTTCACTCACAATGATCACAGGTCATCTGACAGAAAGCAACATTTCTGCAAACAGTCTCAGTCTGACTGCAGTCACTCTCAGAGACTGTTGAACGTTTGCAAATAACTGCTTTATAAATGGAGACTGATTGCTATCATGTCGCCATCAGTTGCCACGAAGCACAGCTGGACTCTGGGCTGTATCCTGGTTATACAGGCTGCTGAGCACAGATGTGATAATTAAACGTGAATTTCTGTCTATGGAAACAGCAACATGTGCATGATTTTCAAATTTATCACAGTTGTAATAAACTTTGGTGAATTATCAGAGACGGACTGCATTCAGTTGCAGACTGACTTCATCTTATGGCAACATTTACGGCAGGTTTTAGGGACAGCCTTGGCTTGGTTGACAAACAATAACTGAACTTTATCTTACTGGGTAAACGATGAAAATAGCAGAGTGCTGCACTGAGTGAATATTCTGTGTTTATAAAAACAAGCTGTTTCTCCTGATTCGGGCCTCTGAGCTCTCCTGACACAAGTGAACTGTTCGGTCTTCAGACTGAAGCTAAACATAAAATAGTAACTGCACAGGCAACAAGAAGCTTGTCCTCCTCTTTAACTTTAATCTGACCACACTGATCGAAGAATATCGATCAGACTGAAAAACCCTTCAGGTCCCAAACCTGCAAACACACAGTGCTTTTCTATGAGAGGTGAAACCCGCATTAAGCCACGGAACCCCCAAAAACGTCCAAATGTAACGTTTTGATTTGAATGTCACCGAGAAGCTAGGCTAACGTTAGCTGTCCCGTGACCCCGGTAATGAGGCGTTAAAGCGCGGTAAACGCGGGCGGAAGGATATTGTCCGAGTCTCAGGTTCTGGCAGTTCTCCGCCTCCTCGCTCAGGACCAGCTGCAGGTGCGAGTAAACACAGTAAAATAAGAGGGTGAGCGCCCCGGAGCGCACACACAGCAGCCGCCTCCGGGAGGACGCCATGATTCCCTAAATCACGTGACAGCACGGTACCTTCACGGAGCTGCAGCATGCTGGGAACTCAGAGCGATGTAGGACCGGGAAGGCTCTGCAAAACATTTATTTATAGTTATTATTTTGGTTTTATTTGCATCGTTTTCAAATCTTATCATTTTTCAACCATAAGACATATATATAAGCCTTGTACTTGTTATAAAATCAGCTCTTTCAATAACCTTAAAAAGCTGGTAGGTAAAATAGTTTCAACCTGCTTCATTTGTGTTATTTTCTCGTTTTAGTATGGATATTTTATGTTAGACGTAGAAATAATTTCTCTTCTTTATTGTGCTAAAATAATGAATGTGCTTTTAAAGAGAAGAATCTGGAATAAAAAAAAGGTTAAACTAATGATAAGAAAACAAAGTGATCATCACATTATGCTTTTAAGTCCTTAGATTTCAGATTTCCTACAGTGATGAATGCAGCATTAAAGTGACGCTGGTGGCAGACTGGATCCAGTTCATGTGAGTTTCACACCAGCTTGAAACTCTGCGTGTTTTTCTGGGGAAAGTGTCGCTTCGTGTTCGGACTGTTTCTCTGTTAGCGTATTTCTGCCGCAGTTAGCGGCTAAGGCTAGCGGAGCGGAGTTCTCGGTGAGGAGAAAGAAGAGGAGGAGGAGAAGCTCCTTTAACTATTTACTTTATTCCCCTGAGCTGAACTCTAAGGCAGACTCTGTACCTGTGTGAGAGAGAGAGACGGTTAAAGTGGGGCTTTCACCTGTTGTAGACTTTGACGCACCTGCTCCCGCGCTCTGTGACACTATGAGGTGAACCAAGGGCCACAAACAAACGTGCAGGTAAAATATGTACAGGTGAAAATACCGTCTATCCGCCCCCTCCCCCTCCGCTGCTCAGTTTCACTTCCTGGTTTCTCAGGTGAGCTAACAGGTGAGTGCAGCAGACCCGCTCTGCGTCACGCTGTTTGGTTTCGGTGTTGGGGGGTGGACCGTGTGTGTGTGTGTGTGTGTGTGTGTGTGTGAGAGAGAGACGATTGCTCGCCTTGGCTCGGCTCTGACTGAGAAAATATCCCGTGCTGATAACGAGGCTCACCTGCCACACCTGGACACTCCGAGGACGGCCGTGTTAGAGCGCAGGTGGGAAGTACTTGAGTACGTTCAGTACCACAGTGAAAGAAGGTGTGAAGTAACTCCTGAAGTATGAGGTACAAGTTTTTAGAAAGTGGAATGGTGAAAAGTACGGTGGCCCGGAGGGCGCAGTGCACGGCAGCGCGAGAACGCGCAGGTAAGGTCAGAAACGTCACACAAATAGAAACCAGTGAACACCGTTAGGTCAGGGCTACCGTTACCGTGGTAACTCAAAGGGACGGGTTTAAGGTGTGGTCACGTGTCTGCGGGCACCTGCTGTGGTGTCGGTGGTGTGTTCAGTGTGTAGTGCTGTGTCAGACGATTTTGCGGTGCTGGTATGGTATGTTTTCGATTTCCGGTTCCGGCTGCCTGTCACAGTTTTCATCTTGTTTTTTCCTGTTTGGTGTCAAATTTCAGTGTTTACAGGCCTGTTTCATAAATCTGCTGTCTGCAGTATCTTCTTCAGTCAGTGCTGGTTTCTGTGGTGCTTCAGTTTGTAGTATTTGGTGCCTTTTGTGTTTCAAGTTTGGAGTTTTTGTTATTTTTGCCATCTTTACTTTCTCGTTTTCAGGGATGTTCAGCGTCACTTTGGTTTTTGTCTTTTTGTAGTTGGTGGGGTTAGTTAAGGTTGGGTTAGGTTCACTAATACCAGTTGGTTGTCTCTCTGTGTTTGCCCTGGACAACCTGGCCAGCTGTACCATGTGGCCTATGGCAGCTGGGATAGGCTCCACCCCCTGTGACCCTGATTTGGATAAGAAAGAAAGAAATGAGCTGAAGGTGTTTGGTGGTGTTTCTGATATTATGTCTTTGGTGTTCTCATGTTTGGTCATATTTTGACTGATTTTGGTGGGAGGAAAGGTGAGTGTGACTCACCTGAGGCAGACAGCGCACAGGAGCTGACCTGCATGTTTCCCTGTGATTTCATGCAGTGTTGTTGATGACAGAGAGAGAGCGGTCAGTATGAGTCGTGCTGTAAGGTGTCAGAGCACAGGTTGCTCGACACCTGCTCGTATTTTAGCAGGTGTTTATCAGAGTGGGTCCAAAGCTGAAGGAAATAAAGTTGTTCTTGGTTCTTCCTGGTTTAGGTTGGTCCAGAACGGAGGACGGCAAGAGCACAGCAGCGATGTTTGAAAATGTCCCGATAGGTAAGTCCTGACTATAACTCACCTGTTAAAGAGAAACCATCCAATGATTCGTATTTATCCGAGACCACGTCTGTTTCTGTCCTCAGTGTCCTCGACGGAGCGTCAGCAGGTGCTGGCAGCTCTGGAGCGTCTGCAGGCCAAACTGGTGCAGCGGGAGGAGTGGACCCACAGCGATACCCTGGGAAACCTGCGGGAGACGCTGCAGAGCCCGCTCTTTAACCACATCCTGACCCTTCAGCACTCGATCAAGCAGCTCCGCAGCCAGGTGAGCCTCACTGAGCATGCTCCGTCCTGCAAAATAGCTCGGATAGGATTGCTCTGATCCTGGTGTGGATGTTTAGGGCTCACGGGTACTTCGCCTGGACTGCAGGAGGCACAGCTCAGGTGAAGGAGTTCACACAAAACAAAAGAGCCTTAAATGATGACGTTTTATATTAACAGCTATTTCGTGGAATATTTCATTCACAAGAATTTTATTGTTTTTATCCACAACCGTGTTTCCCTCATCTCCTTTCTTGTGATATGGATTGATATGGATGCTGTGCACTGCATGAAAGAAACAACCTCACAGCGGGAAGATAAGAGAGGTTAGCTAGCAATAGGGAGCTAGCTGCAGCGACACACTTTGTCTTCATGCCTTTACTCCACTGAGCCTGACACAGGGCTGCAAACATTACGAACATAAAGGTTTTTGATTTGTACAGTTTTTTTATGACTAACTATCATCTACTGTGATTGCCTGTAGCATTTTTTTTTTTTTAAATCATAGCCTCGTTTTTAAATGTATGTTTTGACTGGGTCCACAGTCTGAAAAGTGGACTGTAAGACGGACCCAACACACGCACAGTGTTTGTGCTGACAGTTCAGCTTTTATTGCCAACTTTCACATGTACAGCTACACAGTCTCTGCTCCAAGCTGGTCTCGGCACTCCTGCACTGGCCTCTCGTTTCACTGTAAAAAGAAGAGACTGTGATTAGTCCAATCGCCACCATCTGTGGCCTCACTGGCCTCGCTAGCGCCACAACCCTTGATCTCACTGCACCACCCCTCCCCTGCAGCTGAGCCAGGGACCACACCACCACCACATGGACATTCTCATGTCCAGCAGGGGGCGACTCCTCAGGTTGTACAAAGAAGCCTGTGAGAAAATCGGGGAACTATTTCCTGATGAATTTCAGGGCTGACTGAATCAAACATGAGGTCATTTTGGAGATTTTGGTGCCTTCAGAGTCACATAGGAGCAGGAAGTAGACAAATCTATTCAAATCTGCATATTCACTGTGAACTTATTGTTTGTTTATTTTATCTTGTGCTTTTGTTTTCTTATTTTTCTTCGTTGTCATTGTTCTATTATGTGTTTTATTCTATTGTTAAGTGTCCTTGGGTGTCTTGAAAGGCGCTTTCAAATAAAATTTATTATTATTATTATTAAGGATTTAGGGCGGGGCTATACTGTGATTGAGAAGTTACCACTTAATGAGTGAGCAGACTCCCCGAATTGTTCAGTCAGTTCATCTTTTATATACAGTCTGTATGTCAGGCAGACGATTCACTGTGAGATAAATCGGTCCTGACAGCTGCTATAGAGCTGGAGATGAGCAGAAGATGTCCAGAAACACATTAACGTTCCTCATTAAACCGGAAAAGAACCTGAGTTCAAGTAAAACTTAAGAAATGGAACAAAAAGCTTTCAGTTAGGTTTACTTCAGCGGGTGTTTCTCGTCACACGCTCTCCATCTATCCATGAGTGTTTCCCATCAGATCTGACAGGTGTAGCCCCGCCCAGGTGTTGACAGCCTATCGGGTATCGGTCCTGTGCTGCCTCCCGCCCACCGCTGTGACCTGGGCCGTCGAATCCTCTCTGCATTGCCATCTGTATTCAGCTCGCGCCTGCGCTGACGTGAGCTTTACAATAAACAATCTGCAGGCCAAATTAAGATAATGGCAATAACCCGTGGCGGGCTTCATATTCTAAGTGCTGCGAAGGTCAGAGCAAGTCTATGAATGTGCCGATGGAAGCCGGCGGAGGGTATATGAAGCGGGGAGTTCTCCCTTTATTTCTGGCCCTCCCTCCCCGGCACGCTGCAGATCTATCAGGCTTTAATATCTGGTGTCTCGGTTTGAGTAACGGCCTTGTCGAGGTGGTATTGATGAAATGGCTCGGGATCCTGCTCCGTCAGCCCGGCCTAAATAAGCCGCAGACTGATAAGTTTCCACAATGTGAGTGTAAAGGTCATTAATACATTACCTGTTCAGAGAGAGCGCCTGCAGAGGAATCTATTGATTTTAGTTTTTTTCCTCTCTCCTCCCCACTTACCCCCCGGCCTCGCCGTGCCTTTTTTTTTTTTTTTTTTTTTTTTCCTCCCTTGTA
>VUQG01022383.1:7349-20368 GCA_015106755.1 Etia nguti | reverse complement strand
CTTTAAGTCTGACATCATCAGTTCCGAGTCCAAACTCTGCTTCAGGTCCCAAAGTCAAACGAACACTGCAGCATCACTGAGAGTTAAAAACTGTGTAAATTCTTTCATCTTTAATAAAATGATCAGTGTTGCTGCTTTACCAGGTGTAACAATTAAGTTTAACATCCAGGCATCCATGAAAACAGAATTTATTAAATTTAACGGAGTTAGAAGTTAGCGCAGGAGAAAATATTAACAAATATTAAGAAATACAAAATGTCCATTCCTGAATGGACATTAATAAAATTCAATCATAACTTATTGTTCTGTCCCAAGTAAAAGCTTAAAAATATTTTCTATACAATCAGCATTAGTTTATCTGTATCTTATTTTGAAGGTGCAATCTGTGGTTGCAATGCATTGTGGGAAGCAGAAGCCACAGTCAGCTGGGAAAAACATTGTACAGAAAACCTGCCTATCCGTGTCTAAACTTCACCTCCTGTGTCCTGAATCTTTATATACACCATCGAAAGCAATGGCTATAAGTTTATTGAATGTTCTGGTTCACTTTATATATTTTATAAGAGCTGATTTAGAGATTGTTTTGTGAATGTGTCTGTACCAGGAATTAGTCTTATCGCAGAAGCTGATTTTGCTTAGAGCGCTGTTTATTAACATAGCAATGATGCTAGCGATCTAATTCGCATATGAAAGGATTGCTAATACGACTGTTTATCATTACTAGCAGCTAAGACTAACTTTCATGCTTGTTTTCTAGCACTAGCCATTTATTTTGGGGCATTTATTTCACATGTCAAAGAGCTAAAGCATATTTTATTTTCTTGTTTATTTTTAGTTTCACTCTACCCTTTCATCGAGCTATTCAAGCCACAATTATAAAGAATTGTAAGCTGTCAAGAAGACTGTAAGGAGTAAGATGCTCAGTTTCCTGGCTCATGAAAATTAAGTTTTGGCTTGCTGTTGACCTGCATTAACATACACAGTGTATCCAACACGTAGAGATAACCATTTACTTATACAGTATACAAATCACAACTGTCATCTAGAGACGCTTTACATTGTAAGGTAGAGACCCCACAATAATAGAGAAAAACACACAGGTAAGACAGCTCACTGTGAACAAACAGTCACCAACAGTGGGAAGGAAAAACATTTGCAACCTGTGGTAGAAGCAGGAAATCTGGCAAATTGGTTGGGGATTAGGGCAACAGATGGAAGTCTTCAGACCATTTGCAGTGTGACTTTCTTTGTGCACACTTTAACCTGATTTAGTTTTCAGTTTTCTTACTTGTCAAAAGGCATCATGAGTAAAAATAGTAATAAAAGAGTATCCTCAGCAAAGATGAGATAAACAAGTTTCATTTTGATGGAAGTTTATTTTTAGTGTTCAGATTTTTACTAATTTTTATTTGATTACATTAAAATAATCAAATAAAGACAGTTTCGATGGAGCTCCTGACCCAGCCCTAGCTCTCTATGAAGACGAGGAAAAACTCCCCGGGGGGCCAGATTAATGGGAAGAAACCTCGGGAAAGATTATTTAAAGAGAGATCCCCTTTCCGGGGATGGCTGGTGGGGTCACAGGAATTCCAGGACAGCAAAATTTAGAATAGGCCAAAAAAAAGTATCTATTCCTGTAAAACAGAAAAAGGAAAGTTAGTTAATATATCACACTTGTATGATAAGGTGTGAATTGTGTGTGTGTGTTTGTGTCTGTGAGACGGGTTTATCTCAGCCAGGGGTGAAGCTGGAGGTCCACCAGCATTGGGCGATTCTCCGGGACATTGGTTAAACATGCGTCCAAAGAAATTCCTGCAGTCTGGAAAGAAAGAAAGGAGAGAAAAGATGAAGGTGACAGTTCCAGTGATGCAAGTCATCAGTGAATCTTGAAGTGTGATGTTTTCTTACATGTAGACAGATGCTCATTGAATTTCAGTTCCTTTCAGAGGAACCTCATGGTGTTAAAGTCCCCTGCATGAAGCGCTTCATACAGCACCACTCCCACTTGCCACACCGTGGTGGGTCCAGACCTGTATTTTTTGCGCCCATACCATTCGGGAGGGGTGTGAATAGCTGTACCTAATAAAGAGACACAGTTACAATTTCTTCTAAAACAAAAGACACAAAATGTTACATCTGTGAAGAGGCGGAGCTGAATATGTTACCATAGAAGATGCAGTACAGCGATCGCTCCTTAGCAAAGCAGCTCAGTCCAAAGTCGATGATACGAACACGAGGCACATCTGAGCTGGTCTCAGTCAGAACGTTCTTTCCCTTGATGTCCCGGTGAAAGTTGTGTTTATCCTCAAGTTCCTTTGCAGCATCAACCATTTGCTTCAGAATGACCTGGAAAAGATGAAAAAGACAATAATGAGTCAATGGCTTAATGCTTCTCTAATACTCTGTGCTTTGACTGAATGTTTTACAGTCTAAGGCTCTTCCAGTCAACTTACCTTGGCCTTGTCCTCTGGTAAAGAGCTTCCATTGTCCGCTACGTATTTATGCAGGTCCACTGCGGGGATGGGTCTTTCCAGCACCAGGATCAGCTCTCTGCCAAGGTCAAACCACTCCAGCAGAGACACGGGTGCTGAAGTTCCCACTGATCCATCTGCTTCAGCTGCAAGCTTCAGCATAATGGCAACTTCCACTGAGAGCTGCTTCCCGTTTTCATCCTGAATCATTATAACAAAGTGGATGAACAGACATTACACAGGTGAACGATGCATTCAATCCAGTAATGTAAAAACAATTCAAGTGTTGCACACTTACCGTCACTTTGCAGTACACTTTCTCCTTTGGAATGTGTTTGATGGCTACCTAAAAGACACACAGAGCATTGGTGAGCATTTCCTCAGTATGAAATAATTAAAGGTGTAAAACAGCACACGTCTCGGCTTACGATATTATCCGTTATCTGCGTTACTGCCTCTCTTACTACCACCATCTGAACACTTACTGGAAAATGATCTTTTATCCGGTAGCCAGCGAACACTGCTCCACAGCGTCCTTCTCCAAGCCGGTGCTCCTGCACGTATCTGGCTTGGAAGTCACCTAAACAGACAATCACAAATTTTGTTTTACTACAGCTATGGCACAAATCACTCTCTGATGTACCCGAAATGTTAATTTTGCTCTTCACCTGAATATAAAAGCCAAGCTTCTTGCTACTTACATTTTTGGTCGGCCACTGAATTTTTGGTGCCACTTGTGGCTTTGTCCTGGTCCACATTCCTTTTCTTTTTCTTGGGTGACTCTTTGCTGTCGCCCGCAGCCTTCCTTCTTCCATTTTTGGTGCACACATTTTTGTTTTTACTGCAGCCCTCTGAAATGTTAATGCTGCAGTCTGCAGATGTGTAAAACACCAAAAGCACATCAGATTATTAAACACAAATATCTCCCAAACACTAATATCTTAAACCTAGCAACCAGATGTACACTTAATCTACCCCTCACTCAGCTAATTTGCCTACCTTTACCAGTGTAGAAGGAGGAAGATGCTTGCTCCTTGTCACCGCTCATGTGGTCAAGAAGTTTAGATTTCTTTGCTGGATTGGTTGTGCCCGCTCCATCTTGCTGGACCTTGCGTTTCACTCCTTTAACCACATGTGTATCTGAGCTGGTGGAAGGACCAGCCTGCTCAACGACCCTTCTTTTTACTGAGGTCTTCTTTTCAGGACTGGCCTTTCTTTTAGTCATCCTGCTCTTACAATCTATAAACAACAACAACGCAGTAGTGAAAAAGAGCGCTCGACATCAGGACTGGAAGCATTTTGATGGCATGGAATTTTAAAGTAGTATTGGTTAAAATTATACGTTTATTCTTGGGATAAAAAACAGACCAACACGAGTCGATACTAGGTCTACTAAGTCTTAGATCTTGATGACACTTGTTGGTCTGTTTTTACTGCTGAGTCCAAGAATAAACTTGTCACATTATTTTGTGCCCCAGTAACCTTTCTTTGATTAGACATGTTTTATTTATGCTAATTACAAGCAAACATAAACATAATTCATTTTATACACAGAGTGTCAACATTTTTAGAAATTTAGATTCTGTTATTTGGGGGATTTAACCTGGATTTTATTTTTTTTAATTACTTTGATCTCCTGGATCTTTTTTATCTGCTGGAGTTGTAATTTTTCTTGCTTCCTTTTTCATGTTAATTTTTACAATCGAAAATATCACCATAATGAGTAATTATTCCTACAAACTTGTGTATGCTTGACTTTTCAAAGTAAGCTGTATAAGCGAGTTCTGTAAGTGAGCTTTATAAGTAAACTCTGGAAGACTTTTACTGGCAGTCAGTGATGTCACTGAAATACAGTGGCTGGGAAGTGCAAATCACATTTACACCATCAACAACAAAATAACATTTCCGAAAACACTTTTACATAAAAAAAAAAACATCCATCAGTAAGCACTCCCGCCTAAGGTGTCCCAGCCACCGGCACTTCCACCACTCCTGCCCCCGGCATCTGTGCCGTCCTCGGTGGCCTGGGTGCAGTGCCTGTCGCATCCAGGGCCTGTGGAGGCAGAGGGGAAAGGAACATTTTTTTTCAGCTGCAGCGGCAGCGCCCGCTCTGCCGGAGCCGACCTAGGGAGCTTCCTCCTCGGCGCTAGCAGGGGTGGCTGCCTGCCATTCGGCTTGCTGCCCCACTCTGCTCCTTCTGTCCGGGTGGCCAGGTGATCCTCAGCCAGGGTGACCGCAGCCTCCAGGCTTGCTGGACGATGGCAGCGGACCTCTCGGACGGGCAGCCCCTCCACGAACTGCTCGAGGATCACTTTGTCCAGCAAACCAATGACTGTAGAAAACATGGATTATCTAACAGTTCCCTATTATAGTACTTACCTATAAAGCAGTTAATGTCACCTTGCATTTCTTTATTGTTACTGCATTGTTTTACAGCAGCTAATTAAAAACTATCATCTTAACTACGTGTTTTGTTTTGTTTTTTGCAGTTGTTCTGTAGGTGGTGGTGTAGCACCACTGTGGGGTCACTGTGCCCACCTCATGCTCTTATGGTAGCAAAGAAGTGCTCCAAGTTCATAAGTTGAAAAAAAAATATTGTTGATTTTCAGAATAAAGTCAAAATTTTGAGACTCAAGTCAAAATTCTATTACGAGAAAAAAGTTTAAATGTGTGAAATTAAGTTCCTCATTGCATTTCAATATTGCTTGATTTAGCTCTTTGGGTTTTTTCTTCTTCTTTTTTTCTTTTTATTCTGTCTGTAAGCAAGATGGCTCAAAAACGTTTGAATGAATTCTGATAAAGGGTTGTAGAGCTTGGTCATGTTAACAATCCATTAAAATTTGCCTTACATCCACCAAGGTCTTCAATGCAACTTAATGATTTCCTGATGGAAAACAGACAAAACTCCTTATAACTTGGAAACTACGATTCTTACAAATGTGGTGTGTGTTTTCATCATATAGATACTTTATAAAGGCCTAAAATATCATGTCACATTTCACCTCTGACCTCTCCTTCAATGTCAATAGATTGATCTGAAGGTCAAAGTGATAATAATGCTATTTAGAGGTTTATAAACTATGGTTCTTACTGCCATAGTTTTATTGATAGGCACATATAGGCATATGGGAAACAATATATGGAGATTCTAAAAATCTGAGTTATTCTTTTTATGACTTTGTCATGTAAATTACAGTAAAAAAAATGAAAAGACTCTTTTTCTCTCCACATTTGCAGACTGAGCTCTTTGTCCCTGACACACTGACAGCTTCCGCAGGATTACGTTCAGAGGTCCTCTGTGTTTCCTAGTTCCGGCTTCGTTTTGGGGGTGTGTGTGTATTCTGGCCGTGCAGACTGATTCAAAGGTGTAGGTCACATGATTGACTACAGTTTGCAGACTACTTGAACTTGTTAAATGTACCTATCTGTGTAGTGCTCAAAAAAAATTCTAGTGTCCTAAAAGTGATGTCTTTAACAGCTGGTGATATGGATATTGAACTGCTGCTAATCACAAGATCAGTGGAACCATTCTATTTGAACAAATAGTCGATAACAATGACCAGATGCCAGATGCTCTTCCTTACAGTCACAAAGGTCTCCCCTCCCTGAACTTTAAACAGGAATCTTCTGCATGTGAATATGTAAACCACTACACTAACTGATAATTCTTAAATGACTTGACCCAAAAGGCACTTAAGGTGACGCTATGGGAGATTCTGGAAAAAGAGAGAAAGTGAATAAGCCACGGCTGGCAGGGAAGAGACTAAAGCGAATGCACAGAGAGAGATTGGGAAGCATTCTGACTTGGTTTAGAAAGATAGGTGGCCGGAAGGGAGTCTGTATGTGAGTAGGCTGGTTTCCGAGAGTGTTGCAGGCTGGACGGTGGAGAGTGGGCAGGCAGGTGGGTTGAAGGTACATACTGTGATCCACAGATTGATTTCAGACTTGGACTTGTGCACAGCAATGATCCGGCTGCGACTCTTGCACTCCAGTAGGGACTAGATGTAAGTATCTTGGCAACTCTGACAACCTAGGCAAACAACTAGGAGGAGACGACAGAAGACATTAACCAAACGAGACATTGGAGAACACAACAAACAGGAGGGCCGATCAGGTGGCAAAACACTGCCACAGCTGCTCCTTAAGTACGACTCTGACTTACTAAAGGGCTCTGGTAATGGGTAGATGACTATCATTGTGATCGCACACATGAGCATTCAGGGTGATGCTTGGCTCTATTAAAGAATGAAGAGAACTGTCAGGTGAACTTCAGGCTTTCTACATTTGAGCTGAAGCATTTATGTATTAATTAACAAAACTGAACAGAAACTAAAACCTTTTAAGTTTAGGTAACATGAGCGAGTGTGCTTGCCATATGATTTAAAAATATTTGAGTCAACTTTATTAGCTGCATTAAAGAACTGATTTTAAGGAAACACTCAATGTATAAAGGCTAATTTACACCACGGAGTTGTCCTCTCATAAACTGACATAGAGGCAACACTGTCTGTGAAGCTGGATTTAAGAAATAAGTGCTTAAAGTTTTTAAAACATGTTTAATACCATCTTCTTTAAGTACAGAACGTTATGTCACCGGATTGCTTGGTTGGTTGTTGCACAATCAACCATCAACCCCTCCACACTGTTCTCTTTTATAAAGTGCGTTACAGATTGCAACATTATGGCTCACAGGTGGATTTTCTCGTCTCAGTGCAGCTAGCCAAAACAACAAACGACAACTAACTGCTAAAGAGATAGAGAGTGAAAGTGAACAGTATATACCATGAAACTAATATTTACAGCCAGGGGAAGCTCAAAAGTGATCCCCTTAGCCCGATTTTTGGTTTTAGTGTTCTTATTTTCCCCTGAGTTATTGGTTCTGTCATAGTTAGCTAGCATAAAATAATGTAAGTCTATTAACCACAACCAACCAACCAACCCGGTGATGTTACATTCTGTACTGACAGAAGATGGCATTAGACATGTTTTTAAACCTTTAACTTTAAGCACTTATCTCTTAAATCGAGCTTCACAGACAGAGTGACATCTATGCCAGTTTTTGAGAGCAGGGCTCGATGGTGTAAATTAGCCTTTATACATTTAGTGTTTCATTTCCACTTCAAGTGTCCTTATCTTCCAGTCTGGTCTCTTGGCTGTCTGAGATGTAGTTATTACCTTTATTCCACTGACTTATATGTCTGATCATGAATTACTTTTTTTTTCAGTTGTTTATAACAACATTCCCAACATTATTTTGAAACTCTAAACATGACTTTTTTGTCAGTCTGCTCTCATATGTACTGATTAAAAGGCAAAACGGTGGGGTGGTGGTCATGTCGCCTTCTCCCTGCTTTCTGTACACCAAATCCACGCTTCTGACCGGGGATATATTTCCTGCTGCGTTACGTACATGCTCGTGCTCACTCACTCACATGAAAAACAGAACAATCTGTGTTCATGAACACGTAAACATAGATTCATTTTTCACGACCATTTCATAACCTGCTGTGAGACGGGGTCCTATCTTCAGATTTACAGCATGTCATTTCAGAAACTATGAACTGCACTAATTTGTGTGTAGGTGGCAGCACTTAAGAGTTTTCCAGTAACTAATGATTATTACGAGAACAGCCCGATGTTCAGACTGTTCCTATGTGCAAAAAAAGGCTTGTTTAATCTATTAAATATGAATATATAATGTGATGTGATGATGAGTTTTAGCAGGAGCAGTTTTGGCTTTATCTGATGCTTTTCCCCCTCCCCTCTCCCTGAACTACTGGAACTGAAGCATGTGTTCCAAAATCTGCAAATTCAGCACTGAGTATGACTATGAATAATAAAAATGAGAAAATTAATGAAAAGTCACCACTCCTGTGTGCCTTTCAGCTCAGTGGGGGCCAGAGAGACAGTGTATTTACAGATGTATAAAAAAAAGAAATACTACAGTTTCAAAAACTCCACTGCAGTGCACACATGGAAACACATACACACACACACACACACAAAATCCACAAATCATCTTACTAGCTTATGCATTATTAAGAAGAGCAAAGCTTCCCCCTGGCTCACCTGTAGTTTGCACCCAGGCTTCAAGGTGAAAGGCTTGTGTTTCTGAATATACAGCCTTATCCAGTCTGCACAACTTAATCAAAGCATGGGAAGTAATAATAAAAATAACAATAGGGAAAAAACTGTATATCACAAGCCTAATTTTCAAAAGTACAACACTTTGTTATCAGGTCCAACATCTAATTCACTCTGAAAATTCAGCATCCCACTATGCCAGGCCCATCGTTGTGTGAGCATGCGTGTCTGCCAGCATGTTGAGTCCACAGGCACAATATGCGTTTGTGTTCTCATCCAATCCAGCCGACAGATGTTGGCTTTTCTGAGTAGGTGTGTGATGCCAGGCAATCCATGAAATATGGTGGAAGAAGAAAAATCTATCAAATTTTATAACTGACATTCTCAGGTGTACAGCCGTGGAGAAACGCATTGGCATTTTTCCCATTTGGATAAATGCGCTGGCATTTTCACCAGTTTACGATCCAAAATATGCAATGTGTTCATTGATTAGGAAAAATGAAATGAATCAGTATGCTCAGCAAATATGACTGACTTCTGCTTGCATTGTCCTTTTAGAATCATTTCTTTCATGCATTGTATTTGGTTTTGGTCTCAATGAAACTTTCCCCCCTTGACCACTGAATAGATTATTATAAATGTCTTCTGAATGAGCTCCCTCATGGTTCTTCTCTCACTTTTGTTTTGAGCAAATTGTTGGTGTCAGGAATGTTAAAGATCCCTGAACCGGCCCACCAACAGGTCCAATCCAGCCTACTTCATTGCGATGTCAAGTGTGAAAAAACACTGTTTGAGTCAGCAAAAAACAGCCCTGGTCTATGGGATGGATTGAACTGCAGTTATAATAACTTATATTGAAATCAGTATTAACCCTATATTTTGGAAAAGGCCAAGACTTTTTTGGACAAAAAATGTGAACAGTTTTTGATGTGTGTCAGTTAGAAAAACAGTTTTCTTTGTTTCTTGATTGATGAAATAAATTCCATTTTCTGATATCTTAGGTTTAGAATTTGGATAGATGTTATGTTACAACTTAGAAATCCAAGGGTAAACCATAATGAATGGAGATCCTGTGACAGTCCTCTTGTCTATTTAGGGACAAGTTAACTCTTATGCTTTTAGCTTGAATATCCCAATTAATACTGAATGCACTGCAATAAAATTTCCTTTTGCACATCAGCTAAATTTCATACGTATGTCATTTCTTTAAATAGTTTTCGGGAATACTTCTCCAGGCTTCTTTAAGGACATTCAAAGGTCTTCTTTGGATGTTGGCTGCCTTTTGCTCTTTTTTCTGTCACTGCTTTCTGTCACTGAGGAGGCCAAGCCACAACTGATAGTGTTCCACTGTGCATTTTTCTATCCACTACATTGGCAGTGTGTTTAGGATCATTGTCATGATCGAAAATAAAGTCATTGCCAATTAGACACCTTCAACAACAAAAAAATATATCCTCAATGCCCCTGAGAAACTCACTCTTGGACCTCGCTTCCTGGCCTCCTCTGTACATACTGATGATGATTTGAAGCAAAAATTCCAAATTTGTATTTATCCCTCTATAAGACCTGTTGCCAGTGACTGTCAGTTCAGTTCTTATGTAATTTGGCATACCTCAGCCTTTTATCCCAGTTTTCCTTCCTTAAGAATGGCTTCTTGACAGCCACTCTTCACTGAGACCATTTTGAAGGAGACTTCAGAGAAAAATAGATGGGCCAGATGCATCACTCAGGCTTTGTGTCAGGTCATTGCTGGATTTTTCCTATTTGTTAAGAACATGACTTTCAGAAACCGTTCATCTGCTGTAGATCGTTCTTTTAGGCCTGAGACTGAGACTTTTGTCCTGCACTTGTCCAATTTCTTTAACATTTTTAAAGACATGCTGAGATACATCACATTTTCATCTAATAGCTCTTTGGTAATCACCTTGTTGATGCAAAACTGCATGATCTTTGGCATTTTCATAGATTTGACAAAGGTAAAAGGAAATGGTTTGTTTTTGGGACAGGCTTATGGTAACAAAATTGGTTCTTTGTTAAGTTGTCTGTTATGTGTAGATAAAACACTGATTCAGACTTTGAGTTTGGTGCCTTTTATATGTTTAAATGATTCATAGGTCAGTATCATGTGGCTTAACAAAAAAAAAAGAGCATCCTCTCGAGAATGGTCAAGTACAAGGGACTCAAATGAATATTACTGAAAAAGCAGCCAATGTCCAAAAAAATTCTCTAAAAGACTTTCAGAAATACTGGAGAGATATTGCTTAAGGCCAGCTTAAAGATTACAAGAAGATCCCAGTCCTTGGAAGGAAAATATAAAGAAATGTGGGGCTGAAGACTTTTGCTCAGTATTGTATATGGTTACATACCAGCCAAACTGACATTCAAATCAAAGCACAGCTGTATTTTGTGATAACTGCTAATAAGGAACTATTTCAGCATTTGAAATCCAAACTAAGACAATGAGCATGGGAAGCATTAGCCATCGAAACATAAACACACAGAATTTTTTGCCTTTCTCTCCGGTGTTTGAAATAAGGTATGAGTCTTAAGTTAAAGTTTCCCCAAAGATTACACTTCTGTATTTTCTGTATTTATTGGAGCAGGCATGCTCTGCTTCTACTAACTCTAATGTTATTTGCACTCCTATTCATTCTGGCGGTCTGCCACAATTCAGTTGACTTTCATTCATCAAAGGGCTGTCTGCATAGGCTACACAACTGAGCAATAAGATGTTATTGTGACCCAAATACTGTACCACCAGGTACCTTTCCAGCATTTTATTACACTAGAACCGACTTGCAGTGTTTCTATGAGATGATTTTATTATGAGGCACAACAGTAAAGCGTGCAAGGCTCTTGAAAACCCAGTGTTCTTATAAAATCTGAGTTTTTCAGCTGTGAGCTTGCTTGACTTTCAAATAAAGGCTAACGTGTAAGTATAAAATGTATTGATTTTCACCCTTTGCCTGCTAATGATAAGAATAAAAATATATTATTAAAGTGAAGCTGAGGAGGTGTTTAAGAAAAAAAGGCTATTTGTCATCTCCTCTGACCTCTATCCTTAATCAATGATTTCAATTTGTGCATTGATAAAAGAGAACAGGCTTAATGCGAGGACTAGACAAAATGCTTCAGGGGTCACATTAAAAATGCAAAGTGGGAGCTATCTCCAGTGCCCCCACTGGACGTTGTCCAAATATAATATTGTACCCCTGCAGCAATTATAGGGATCGCTGGAAGGGTGGCGACTGCAAGGAAATGAACTCAGGATCAATCTCAGCACTTATCAGGATATAAGTAAGTCGGCCGAGGTTCAAGGAGACTTCGGGAATCTGTCTGGCACCTGACGCAGTGCAGCTGTGGCTGGGAGAGGACGACTGCCAGTCAGGACTCGACTTTTCAGCCCATTTAATTATGCTGCGCCTTTCCTTACATGTTCCTCAAATGTGAATTCAACTCACTTTCAAAGATTCATCAAGTGTCACTGATATACCTATTCTAAGCTCTAAAAGATGCATTGCTTTTCATACAGTCCTCCTCTTATGTATGCTGTAGCAGCGGCGCGTAATCGGGTACTACGATACAATCTATTTTCAAAGTCAAAGGGTGATGTATATCTTATATTTAATTCTACTGGCACTCTATGCAGCTCATATTCCCACCACTGACATCTGCCTCGCATTATAAATGGGAGCCATCCTGCTTCGATCAGTTACATCAGTCAATAAACATTTAAGATTTATTTCTAAAAAATGCGCGCAGTGACTGGCATGACATGATTGCTGTGATTTTCAATCTGCCGAAACCAAATTTGCTTGGCATTTTTAATCATAACAATACCTACTATAGACCTGAGGGCGTCCACAGTTGTTAAGGATCTCTTAACACACCTCTCCATCTAAATCAATGTGGTACATTGTGATGTAAATTGCCATTTGGGCTTTGAGTTTTCCGCTCAGTGATTGAGAGTTCAGGCAGTCTGAATTATGTGCCAGGTCTTTCTAATGGTGGCTCATAATTTCACAGATCAATGAGCATTATCTATAGCAGTAAGAAAAAAAAAAGTTGAATTTGTAATGGGGCCAAACTCAATATTCTACACCCATTGTTCAGCAAGGACACGGCCTTTTGAATCCTGCTGTGCTGCCAAGTACCACCTTTGAAATAACCCACTTGTCTGATATTCCATCTGAATTGAGATTTTGCTTCGCCTCATTTCTGACACACTTAGTGTGCAGAACACTGAGGCTGAACTACCAAGAGGGCAGCTGTGCCCAGGGGCCCGGAATCCCGGGGCCGCCGAAAGAAAGTTGACTGACCAGCCTGCTATGCATACCACTGAAACACAGTCCATAGAGAGCAGATGGAATATAAGGTCAACAGGATTACTGCTGCATTTTGGAAAATAAATCTTTTTTTTTTTTTTTTTTTGCAGAGTTAAAAAAAAAAAAAAATAATAATTCC
>VUQG01022380.1:0-18185 GCA_015106755.1 Etia nguti | reverse complement strand
GGACAAGCAGACGACCTGACAAGGAATGACTGACAACACAACGACTAAATACACATAGGAGGCTAATGAGGAAAGTGGGAACACATGGGGAAAAGCTGACACACATGAACATAACGATGTCACAGTGGAAGGGTAAAACTAAACACGATGAACACAGGAACACAAGACCTCTTCAAAATAAAACAGGAAACATAAGACGCAGACATGACAACCTGAACTTGACGACGTAAGACAGACATGAAACACATGAAGGGAAAGGGAGACTTAACAGGGGTGGAAGACACAAGGGGAATCTAATAACAAAGAACTATGACAACCTAGGCATGATAAAAAATGAACTTGGAAAACCTGAAGGGCTTAAACATAAACCATAAACTAAAACTCAAAACGCTGGGTCAAAAAGGACCCAGAACCGTGACAAGAGGCTTGTTTACCACTGTGTTACATCACTTTTTAGCTCTTTTATCTTATTTTTTAAAATTGTAAAATGTTTTCAAAATTTAACCAGCCTTGATATCAGACAGTCCACTTTGATTTTCTACCTATCATTACTCCTGAAACTCATTTCATACCCAGTCAGGTTACTCATGAACCAATCAGTTTATTGTTGTCCTACTCCCAGCAAAACAACAAATAATTATCTGTTCCAATATTTGATATACTATCTTTGTACTATTTCAAATAAATATAAGGTTTAAATTATTTCTAACATATTGCAGGCTGTTTTTATTTATTTATTATTTATTTCTTTTACATTTTCATAGTTTCATGTTTTTTTAGAAGAACATTTTTAGAAGACTCCCTTATTATACGGAAGCATAAACAGTATAAACGATGGATGTTACCCTTGGTTAGTGAATCCCCATTATGAAGCTTTAAGGTGAGTCTTTTTGCCATCGCTGTGTCATTCCTTTGAAAATGGATGTGACAAGCCAGTGGTGGATCTGACTGACAAACAGAGGACACTGCATGCTCATTGGCTAACGACTTGTTAATGACGACAAGTCGTTAACAATCAGTGGGTAATCTTCATTTCTGATGCTTATAATGATCATAAGTCACAAACTGAATTTTATGATTTATTCAACAAGACCTGAAACTAATCAGGAAAATGTTTACTTGAGTGACAGAGCGAGGAAGCCAAGAGCTGTTTTCCCATGGACTTCTATACAACCCAAAGAGTGTCGCCCCTTCATGCCATTAAAAATAATCTTCTGCACTGCTTCCCTTTTGCAACCAGAAGCTATGTCTATTTTTTATACTGTTCATGCTCTCTTTATATGGACAGATCAACCCTGTGGCTCTGGTGCCTTTTTAATAGTCCAACTCAGTGTGAATGTATGTGTAAGTTTAACAAAATCAGTACTCTGATGCTGGAGTAAAAATATATGTAGTACTAATGCTGAATAAGTTGCCAGTTTAGTAACTGCAGTGAAATTAAGAGTATGGATTGCAGACAATGGTAAATGAAGATATCTTCTTTACATTTAGACAAAATTACAAACTTTACCTGACCCTAACTTTTCCTTTTTTGCCTCTGTCACTGTCTGCCATTGTCAACTCTAAAAAAATGCTACCTGTTACCTTATGTTGCAAAAACACAATTGAATGTATGAAAAGGTAATTTCTAGGAAACTGGGTTTGTGCACGCCACAGGTGGGAGTCCAGATTCTGTTATAAAACTTTCTTTCAGTGAGTTAAGAGATGAATTTGCAGCTGGTGGTGTTACTCAACTTTTGATTCACTGTTGTGCTGGACTTACCCGCTGAGCTTCACAGCAGGACAGACTTCATCTCATTTCTTAGAATTGGGAACACAGACTAGTGCCTGTGTCGCTTACAAACTGTATCGTTTTCATTTCCATTGATCAAACAGCCAAATTCTTCTATAAAGCTTGTGTCACAGATGTTGTTATCAAAGCAGAGCTGCAGAAAAGAATAGAAGGAGGAGGAGGCGAAACAGGCAGATGCTCACCTCCGGTTAATAAAACGACCAAAGTTCTTAGAAAAGAACTGCTTTCTTCTGTTGGATCTAGTAAATATCTGAATCAGACCTGCAACTTTCTCATCATCCAAGTAAACACACAAAATCTCTTTGTCAGATTAGGTCAGTCCATCTCATGGGGGCTAGTAATCAGCTTAAAGGATAATATCGCCATTATTGAGTTTTTCCTTATCTCCAGTGGCTAGTGATCTCCTGTATCCACCTCTGACAATTTCTCTTTGCTATCTACAAATTTGGTTTAGCTTCTTTTATTGCTTCCATTTCCTCCTGAGTGCATGAAAAGACTTTGTATAGGCTTAATACTTTATAGCCTTCCACCAGAGTGAATGTGATGAAAGTAGACAAATTCATAATCACCAGTCACAGTCAGTCAGTCGAGCTTTTCATGAACGTCCAACACTAATAGTATCGCCTCCCCCTCGTGAAAGATGTTTTCCCACTTAAACATGACCTTAGTTAGTTAGTTAGCATTCTGGGGTATAAAGCAATAAGTGTAACAAATAACACATTGGTTTTATTAACCCTGCCTTACATACAGGTGAAGCATAGAGCAAACAGAATGCCATTCACTTACTCTGTTATTACAGAGTTTTCAAAAGGGTTACACGTTTGACTTGCAGATAAATGAAAGTGCCTGTCTGTCAGTATCCTCTGCTCCAGTGATGTTCTCCTTCTTTAAACCTCCCAAATTTGGTTTAATTCCTTTTATGTTACTGACTCCTTGCTGCTGATAGGAATCCCAGTGTAATCTCTGAAGTCAAAGCACAGGCACATGAAGAATAAATCAATTTTATGTTCAAGTTTATTCTTCAGTATGAAAGCTGTTTTTTGAAACAAACAATCCCAACTCCACCTTTCCTTTACAAATCACCACTGTATGGTTTATTTTTCTATGTTTGCTTTAACACTAGAGGTTATTTTGACTCTTTGGCATTTTACAAAACATGTTTAAATAAAGCGTCATCATCTGATATTTCATGACTTTTCCTAAAATTGCTCAATTTATAATACAAAGGAGATACAAAGGAAAGGAAAGGGGTATACAAAGAAAAAGGACCATTGCAGCCACTAGAATCACTTATACGTAGAATTATTTTGACCACATATCAATGTAAAATGCTACTCTTAAAATTTGCAGCGTGCATGATTGCCTTGTAGCATATATTGTTTTTACACATTTTCATATGAAGCATGCTATAACATTGTGGCAGAGTGTGGTTTCTGGCTCAGCTGCAGGGGAGGGGTGGAGCAGTGGGTTCAGGGTGTGGTGTCAGGTGAGGCTGACCAACATAGCAGATCTCCATCATCTATTCATGCATCCCCTATTTGAGTAGGATGCGTAGGACCTGATAAGAGTCACAGAATTGTGGAAGCTTGAAAGCTGCACAAGCAGTTGAAGAAACATGCACTTACCTTGCAATACGGTGTGCATGGGTCTTCTTTTACAAACATGAACCACCTAGCTAGATGTGATTGATAAATAAATATATATGGGACTGCAGTTAGATAAAAGATGAATAATTACTGCAGGGCTGAACTTGCCATGGATGAGATGTTAAGCCAGGGCAGAGTGTGGAGAACTATTCAGAGCAGATCAGACAAATTGGGCTGCAGACCGAGGCAGAGCAATGTGGACGGTGGATGAGAGAGAGGCTTTAGGTTAGGTGAAGAGGAAGTAAATGTGGATGAGCTGGTAAACCATCTCTGTTCTATTTTTAGAATAACTAATTTATTAATTTGTATTTCTTATTTTGTTGAAGCCAGCTGAGAAATGACTTACCAAAGAATTTGTCATTGCTGTTGTTGCTGTAAAACAGGGTGAAAATAAAATAATTCTACATAATTTAAAATGAAATCCACTTTAGGCAAATGTGACTGTAAGTAAGCTCAGAAAGTGTTACTGAGAATCATACAGATTCTTTCAGAATATTTACATTTTGTGTTAAGACACCGAGGTTTCAGTTTTTGTTGCATGTTCCCCATACACCGCACAATCACAGAAACACTGGTGTTACAGCCTTGAACACAAACCCTGACCAGGAGTGAGTTGCTAGAGAAGCCTCAGCCACGGTGGCCCATTTCTAGCTAAATCTGTGCACACAGCACTAGAAACAACATAACACATTTACAGGAATCAGAGTCTAAACACAACATGGCTGAAATAATGAACACAACACTACTAAATTAACAATTTGAAGTTAAACATTAACCGTCTCATGAGTCTTTGCGCTTGCCAGTGCAGACGTCTTCCATACTTCGAAAAGTCAAGTAAAAATCGTTAAACAAAACACGTTTGCTCCGGTACGTCATTATGTGGCCAAAGATATGTCAACAAACTGTAATACTGAGTAAACGTTAAAAAACTAGTGTAAATTTAGTTACTCATTTTAATTAAGTATGGCCATTATATGATGACCTTATGTTGTATGATGAAGGTACTATGGTTTCAACACAAAGGTGGGGAGGGCCTAGCACTTCTGGTATGGCCATGAGAACTGTGAATTTTGTATCCTTGAGACAAAATTGGAATTGTCGAATCCTTCATACATTTCATCAAAGCAATGCTACAAACATTAATTATTATCAAAAACCATTTCTGGACACAGCACAAAAGTAACAAAATACAAATAGAGGTTTTTTCACATCACCTAAATCAAATGAGCAGAAAAGACATGCTGTGTTTCTGTCCCGCACCCTTCTCTCTTCTCCTGTGCTCTGAGGTCTTAAAATGACAGTATTATTGTTTATTGCAATTATTTCTGGAACAATATATTATCCAGCAAAAAGAGCTGGCCTGACAGCCCTAGTGCCCTAGAGTACATTTATGGGCAGTGAACTGAAGCATTTGAACAAACCCTCACTCACTGGAGATGTCTGTTTTCCAGATGGATTTTTAATTGAAAAAGAACGAAAAAAACCCCAGCCAAGCTGAGATGAGAAAGTAAGGACAAATTAATGTTACCTAACTTCACTGCCAGCAGAAAACCAATATTCAATTAGAATAAGGTGATGAATTTATATTTAATTTAAAATTATGCCCACATCTATTTCAGTGGACTCTATAACAATTTCACAAAACTGAACAATATTGCTATAAAGTTATCAAATGCGGAGTCTGCTGATTCTTCTTTTATATTTGGGGGTTTTTATATGGAGGTATTATGCTGTGTAATCTAGGTTGTTGTGTATTGTAATCTGAGTATATTTATGTTATTCTCAAAAGTAACTGGACTGTTTCAATCTAAAGATTGTTTTTAATACTTGGATGAAAGTCGTTTGCGGTCAGTGACTGTCTGAAGTCTAGAAAACATGGACATCATCAAATGCTTACCTTCCTCCCTTGAGATGCTCTTCCAGGACTTTACTGCAACCACCTCCACCTGCTGCGTGTTTGTGGGTCTCACTACCGTCACCTCTGTCTTCAGTAACTGAAAAGCATCCTCTGCTGAGATCAGGTGAATCACTTGGCCATTGAAAAATATCCTACATAATTGCCTTGAGAAACCCTTGGGTTGCTTTTGAAGCACCTTTTAGGTAATTATTCATTTGCACTGTGAAGTGCTCTCTGATCACTTCTGCATCGTTTGACTGAATCTGAGCTGAGAGTATTTCCCTGTACACTTTGAATTCATCCTGCTACTTTTCTCTTCATTCTAGTACAGGTTAATCCTGGTTTTATCTGTCCAAAGAATTTCTTTCCAGAACTGTGCAGGCTCTTTTCAATGCTTTAATCAGGTCTTCCTGTTCTCCAGCGTAACCAGTGCTTCGCACCTCTGTATTTGCATTCCCGAAGGTGTCTCTGTATAGCAGACCTCGAGAATAAAATAATAATATGAGCTCCTGGGGGGAAAAAAATGTGTTAGGAATTCTGCAAAAGAAGAACTGAGAAATTAGAATCACCACAGCAGAACAAGGCTGCATGTAATTACAAAACAGTTAGCTGTTTTTTAGATCTAAGCTTTAGGTAATTCGAAGTTGGCTGATGCAGGGGAGTAGCCAGACATCCTTGTAAGGACTGGTGAGAACTGGTTGGTTTGAGTGGAGAGAGGGGTTATGTGGTGTGAAGTGGCGATCAGGAGATGTACCGTCTGTCCAGGGTGACTTGAGAGTTGTGTGAGGCAATAAAAGCACAGAGATGGCTAGAATAATTTCACTTGAGTTGCAGGAGTGACATCATGTGGAAAACTGTGCTAGAACTTGAACCTGGCTTTAGTTACGCCCATTGGAGGAGTATCCCAGTTGCATTACTGCTTCCTTTAGATTATAGTTTTCTATTGTTTTCATACTGTTGCTCAGTTGTGCAACATTGGTACATTTTGCTTCAAAACATAAATATTAATTTTCCTCTCTCAGCTGAGTCCCCACACTCACATGTTGTGGTCCTGTAGGTGCAGCCCTTCTTTCTTCTTCATCTTTCTTACATGAAAACAGAACATGCTTCAATTTCTCATTGACATTTGTTATTTACACTGATTAAAATCACAAGTTTGATGTCTGCTGAAGAACATAATGTGAAGAGTAAGGGTGTTGCTGGGTCTGGATGGGAGACTGGATAACAAAAAGAAGGGGAAAAATAGAGCAAACATGGAAAAAAGAGTATGCCAGGACTGTAACAGGTTAGCACACAGAACTCAGCATTCCTCCTTTTGAGAGAAAATTTCATGTCAGTAACACGGTGGCTTAGTGGTTAACGTTGTTATATCATGCCAAAAGGGTAGACACAGCAACTTCTGGTTCTTCAAGTCAAGTGTGGAATACCAACTGCAGTTTTTCTAATTAACACTTGAGGCTGGCTTCAAAAGTAAAATCAGTCCCAAACACTTCTATCCATCCATGCATCCATTCTCTTCATCTTATCCTTATCAGGGTCATGGAGGGGAGGGGGCTGGAGCCTATCGCAGCTACCATAGGGCGAGAGGCGGGTACACCTCGACAGGTCGCCAATCTGATACTGCCAAAGTGGTCCTAACACTCTTATAATCAAAACTGTAACAAGTTCAAAACTAGTGGGTGGCTTCATGGTGGCTGTGTCAATCTTTTAACTTGGGTTTTTTCCTTGTGTGAAGTGTGTATGTGCTCACTATGCTGCACAAATTATCTTTGAGAGTTTTCCAGTTTTTCCCTCCATGCAGAAAATGAAAATGAAACTTTTTTTATAAACCAAAATGTTTTTACTGCTTAATGGCAAAAATATCTTAAGAATGTTCAAATTAACAATTTAATTTTCAAAGGCAGAGGCAGCTTACAGTATTTTGTTATATAGGACTAATTAACCAGCTCTATATAGTTGGACTGACACGGATAAACCCTGATTTAAATTCCAAATTGGGTGCGTATTTGCTGTAAAACAAGCAGATGATTGTCTGCTTGTTCCCAGTGGGTTCATGTTATCTGGTTATTGGTGTCAATAAATTGTGTGATAAATCTAAAAATGCAAATTCCTATTCAGCTAGAGCACTCGCATTATGTCAGCATACAAGTCTTGCTAAATCCTGTGCTTCATGTTTTATTTTTAAGATGCATTTGCAGTATAATTAAAAGCGCAGATATCAAGTACTGCCGATCAGCCTAATCAACACTGAGAACTGTTGAGGCAGGACGAAAGAACAGAATCATAATCAAGCCTGAACCTCTCATCTTTGATTTCAGATAAAGTGCAATATAGATAAACTGAAAAACAACAACTGATACTAATTGATTAATTTACCAACCACAAAAAGTAAATTGCTTCTATATTTGCTCATTAATACAGGGTGCGTGACTAATGAGGAGGGTTTATATCCTTAGAATCTTCCAAATTTTCCTCTTGCTGTTGGCCACAAATGTTAACACTGCAAAGAAACACACTACTAACAAACAAATACTATACCACAGCCATTCAAAGGATTGTTTTTGTACAATGATGTGGGATATGCATGACATGAAGTGCAACCTCATATCAATGTTTAAACCCATATTTAAAACTGTGTTTTGTCTGCAGCACACTAACTAACAGTGACTAACATTTTCTACCTGTTTCACAGTATGAACTCATCAGATATTTCAGTATTGTTAATATTTTAGGAGGAGAGGGTATCTGACAACAGTCTAAAAAGCACTGAAGCAAATTTAATGTAAGAGTCCCACACACCACCATGCATCATTGTTAAACTTGAGGCTTGGTCCTGAAAACCCAAACAAACAAACTGTAGACTACAGATTTAATAAGTATTTCAGAGATTTCTTGGAGCAGTATTAAAAGTTAATGTGAAAAGGTAAGCAGAAAGCAAAAGTAATCTTTAAACAACTGGAGAGAAGCCTCAGAGGGTTCCTGCTGGAACCTTTGTAGCCCCCACCCCAAAATAAAAAATGTTTTGAAGCACCCTGAAAGCACCCTACTTATTTAAACTACACTGAGAAATACGTTTACTTCTAATATATAAGCTCTAGGAAGGTAACGCATGCCAAACAGAGACTGCCTGGCAGAAATGGAAAAATACATTTCCTGCTAGATATTAAAGCTGCCTTCTCCGGAGAATAAGACCTACACTTCTAGGAGATATTTTGGTGCTGAAAGAAATCCCATGAAATCCCCCCCGCCCCATCCCCCTTCAGCTCAAAGGTAGATTATGTAAGATTTATGTAAAATAGCACCCCCTGCAGGCACAACAAAGAGTGACTAATCAAAATCAAAACGAATGCGACCTCCCACTCTGAGTTCTACATTTACAGGGAGGACAGCATGCAAGAGGCAAAATAAATATGCCCTAATCCCTGTTTGCTGAACAGGATAGTTTCAGGATCAAGAAATATTATTATAAATTATAAGCCTTGTAGCCTATCAAACTCAAGTATTTTTACTTAATCTTGAGTACAGCTAGCTGCTATTAGCTTAGTTCATATACACTGAAACATTAAAACTTATAACTTTAATTATCTCATTACAATGTAATGCTCTGCTTGCAAATCTTCGGTGACTTCATTCAACTGGTTTTTATTTTGACATGCACCAACTACTAAACATTGCTGCACACAAAGCACATCCACACTTCCTGTGGGAACCACTATAACAAGCCAAGTCCACAAATAGCCCACTTTGTAATCTACAGAACCCAAAAGGATCCACTGCCAATGTCCCAGTTGGTATCTGGCGATGTGCTTAGCAAACATTAGCATGCTAATCTGCTAAACCAAGATAGCGAACACTTGCTAGCTACTTGCTGGGTGTAATTTATTAATTTATGCACAGAAATTCTGTTTATCCTGTGCAGAAAATAAATGCACATGCAAAATTACAGTTACACTAATAAAACATGTTTTGTTCTTACCACATGTTTAGGTTAGGGAGTCAGAATAATTCCGTATACATGAGCACATGCTTGCTATCTGCAATCTGCACTACAACCACGCCTGTCTTTTTTTAAAGAAGGAAATATGTTTAATTTGAGGTGGATCATGATGTCACTCTAAGGGAGAAACCCGGAGAAAGACAAAGGAGGAGGAAGCCAAAAAAGGCAAACCTTTCCAAAATGTAAATGGACTGATTCTTATATAGTGCTTTTCTACTCTCCTAGAGTACTCAAAGCACTAAAGCACTAATGGATGCTTCAAAGAGCAACTTAAGGTTAATATCTTGCCCAAGGATATTGGCATGCAGACTGGAGGGAGCCAAGGATCAAACCACCAACCTTCCTATCAATAGATGACCTCCTCTCCCTCCTGAGCTAAACTAGCGAGCTAACCTAGCTAAACTTAATCAGTTCTATTTTTCATGGATGCTAAGATGTTAAACTTTATTGTTACACCTGATAGAGAAGACACACTGATCATTTTATTAAAGATGAAAGCATTTAGATAGTTTGTAACTGTCAGTGATGCTGCAGTGTTTGCTTGAGTTTAGAAACTGAAGAGGAGTTTGGACCTGGAAACGGCTATTGACATCAGACTTAAGAGATGGATTAAAGTGTAAGTGATGACATTCAACAAGGACGGAAATCTTGTTTTAGTCAATGTAGTTTTAATATGCTAAACCAGGGGTAAGCAACACTTTTCTTCATAGACACTGAGCAATAGATAGTAAGCAAAGAGCCACACCACACTTTGAGCAACGGAATTATGGATATAATGGAGATTGTGCTGAATTATACTAAAAAACAAAAAACAAAACAAACAAACATCGATTTAAGTAGACAAAAGAATACTTAAAAAACCCAAGAACTTTATGTTAGAATGAATGATTATAGTCATACACCTCAAACTCATTGACAAAATGTTTTTTCCTTTTTATTTACTGTTTTGTTTGTTCTCTGTGTTGATGAAACCTGGCAGGGAAACTGTTGCCCAGTTAAATTAAAAATGTGTTGTATGACAAATTCAGTTGAGAAAATGTTGATGAATCCTGGCTTTGTGTGTGTGAAACAATCAGACACACAGTATAATCTGAGATTTGTGGGTATGCACTGTTTGTGAATGAGGCCCAGTGTGAGCATGTCAGTATGCTGGCATTAGCATTTAGCTGAAGTACAGCTTCAGAGCAGCTGGTCTGTTGAGGACATACTTTGTCTCTGAAATAGAGTTTTAAAAGCTTTAATATTTCAGTTGGTGTTATTCTTACATGAATGTGTGGTTAATCTAAATGAGTGATGCCCATGTACCACTGTCTGGAGCAGTGTTTGACCATAAATGAGCCGCCTGCATATTCTGCTTTTGTTAATAATGTCATGACTATACCAAACCATATTTCCATACATTTTTTTTTTTAGAAGGCTAAAGTTGGACGTTTCTTGGAGCATTTACTCTGCAGTTAAATTAATGCTGATCCAAGAATGTGGTACACAGCATTAATTTATCCACAGGGATTAACGTGAAGCTAATACTTTGGAAATGTGCTTATTTGTCTGTTTGATAAGAAATAGTTTTAAAAGCAGTATTAAAAATATTATAAATAAAAGCCAGCAGTAAATATATGTGTGTGTGTCTGTTTGTTTCTTTGTTTATTGAATTTTAAATATTGAACATATTTTATATTCATATTCTGGGCAGCAGTGATTTGAATGGTGACTGTGTTTACAGAGGTAATTTGGTCCTGATTAAAGAGGACATGAAACAATAAACATATAAAGGCTAATTTACATCATGGAGCTCTGCTCTCAGAGACTGACATAGTGCTCATTTATAAAGTGCTTTACAAACCCGAACATTACGGCTAACGGCTGGATTTTTCCGTTTCATTGCAGCTAGCCAAACAATGTAGGGCCGCTTACTGCTAAAGAGACAGAGAGTGAAAGTGGACAGTATATCTTTGGTTTCTTAACATAAAACTCATTGTTGCAGTGAGAGGCAGCCCAAAAGTGATCCCCTCAGTCTTAGTGTCGTTATTTTCGATTCGTTCACTAGTTAGTTAGCATAAACTAATGTAAGTCTGTTAGCCGCAATCAATCAACCAGCTACATGGCATCACGTTTCATACAGACAGAACACGGCTCTGAACATGTTTTTAAGACTTTGAGTGCCTCATTCTTAAATCCAGCTTCACAGAGTTACATCTGTGTAAGTTTTTGAGAGCAGACTCCATGATGTAATGGCAGTTACAGTTTCAAGTATCTGCATCCATGTAGAGACTGTATGAATGTTTCTGACAGCAGAATTCTCATTTAATGCTAACACTAAGTAAAAAATATTCATATTCATTATATTTCAGAATTATTGATACCATCAGCTTTGTCAGCTTTAATCGGCCTACATTACAGACTAGCCTGACAGCTGAAAGGAATGGACTTTGATGGCAACACTGAAAGAGCTATGAAACAATTTGAATTTTCTTTGAGTGTGCGGTAGCGTTATAAAGCTATGTGGAAGCTGAAAAAAGAGGATCCGGGACATTTACAAAAAGGAGACATTTAAATATTAAAAATATAAGTCCAAGTAACATGAACATCTGTCTGTTCATCATGAATAATTTTAATAAGTAATGGTAATAAGTGAGTGAAGTGTGTAAGACATAAATGTGCAAAAAGCACAGTGTTCAACACATGCAACATTTAGATGTGTGCACTTTAAGGTATCTGCTCCATTTAAAAAAGAAGACGTGCCAAAAATAGAGATCTGCAGAAATCGAATGGGCAAAAATGTATCCTGTAACCTCTGCTTACAGTCCCCATGGCTCAGCCATAAAAAGTGTTTGGTTTGCACATTTTTTTCTCACTTCAGACTGAAATACATTTCTTTGACATTTATGCAAAGTACTCCATCTGAGCTGAGTGGGGGATTCAAGACATTTGGGTGAAAGGAGAAAGCTGGTGTGTAGGCAGCAATCCACTCCACATGGGCTGTTGACAAGTAGCTCGCTGGCAAATCACTTTGTACCACTTGCTGGTCATTCCTCATGTTTAGTTAATAACAAGATGTTCTTAGCATCTTTACAGAATTGCTCTGACCTTCTTACTGCTTTTAAGTGTTACACCGACTCCTTTTAGAATTGTAAGATGGGTGCGTGTCCTCTGTTTTCACTTGTATTGAAAAGAAATAAAATGAAGTCCTGTGAAATTCCTTTCTCCAACATTGTCTCTAAAAGTAAATGTGCTGGAATGCTTTTACCCTTTTCAAAATTTTATAAAAGGCATTCTTAGACAAACCTTTTTTGATTTAGCAAAGCTCATCAGGATTTGATTAGCGGACCAGCTGCTGTGTTATACAGTTAGAGCCATAAGTATTTGGACAGTGACAGCTTTCTGTATTTTCCTCTTTACACCATCACGTTAGATTGTAATTATGGCAAAGGTTTAAGATAATTATAAGGTCTTAATGAGATGCAAGGAAGTAAGTTATTCAGTTTTATGTCAGTGAGAGGGGATATCTCTAATGTAATCATCTATCTATCTATCTATCTATCTATCTATCTATCTATCTATCTATCTATCTATCTATCTATCTATCTATCTATCAGAAGGTTTTGAATGATTAATGAGTTGTTACGTTGTTAAAGAGAATAAAGCGAATACAGTAGAACATAAATTAGGATGTTCAACTTTGAATCAAGCATACGAATTATAGTAGTAGAATTCTAGTCCAAGGAAAAAAGCTGGAAATGAACATAATAAATCTGTGTTAATACCACTTTAGAGAAAAGTCTGTTCTTTATTGTATATTAAGCAATTATTATGTGAATAAATTATTTTTCTGAAATGTGGTCAGGGGTTAGAAGAAAGAATGAATTGAAGGGATATTTCAGGAAGGGACTTCATAAAATAAAGGGGCGAAAGGAATCGGAGATGTTAGCGCTACTCTGGTGGTATAAAATTGAAAAAAAAAAAACCATATCGTATGGACCTATAGCGAGTGAACCAGATGGATGATGGGTGTACCTCCAACCAGTTTTAAAAAGACAGTAGAAAGATCCAAATGGAGAAATGCGTTACCTACCCAGCTTTTGCATATTTTGAAGCTATAACGTGGTAATTGTATTGGGACAACTTTCAACACCATAAAGAATATTCAGTGCACTGATATTTCAAGCTCTCGATCCCCTACTGCTCCACTATTTTTTAGCACCATGTCCATTTGTGCCAGAACAATGGGTGCCTCAGAAGCACGTATATGCATCCTGGCATTGAGTGAGTGTGTAAATACAGATTTTTGGTTTAAATTAGTATGCCATTATTTCTAGTCTAATAAGTGAAAGCACGCATCATAGGCCCATGATGTTCTATATCACCAACGTGATTATATTTAAAATAATCAAGATCGGATTGACATGCAGACGTTTAGCTTTAATTAAAAAAGTTTAGCAAAAGTGTTGCATTAATATGAGCATTTGCCAATGAGTAGTAGATAGATAGATAAACATAAATATCCAACATAAATTGTATGTACTTCAAGTGAAATGGTTGTAAACTTTGAAATGCAGACAGTCCTCTGTAAACAGAGAACTCAGCCATCTCCAGGGTTCCTGCTGCATTGAGTGCTCAAGTACCGTTACACAAACAGTATTGGATTAGTGAGAATCATTGTGATCAATGTTATTTCTAATCCACTGACTTGGCTTTTTAGTGGGTCCACGCTATTGATCCAAAGGTCTGAGAGGACAAAAACATTACAACCAGTATTTGCAGGGCCTGCATTCCTTTGGTGTGTGTAATTGTAAGAATTTTAAGGTTCAAAAAGAAAATGCAGAGAAGCGTTATCCTGTTTCAGTTGAGGACATAAACCTAATTGTAGCTTTAGTGGAACGCGTACTCTGATTTAGCTAATCAAATAAAACAATCTGAATAATAATATTCCACTCAGAGTCTTTATCAGGTTAACATTGATTATTTGAGTTTATGGAAATTGCACATCATTACCATCCAGTCTCATACTCTGGCAGATGCCATCGCCCGGCCGCCTACTTCTTGCAGTTTAAGTGACTGGGATAGCACAGTGCTGAGCATTTCTTTTTCTTTTTTTCCCCTTTAACATCAAACTGCTGTAGGGGGATAAGCTGTGGGGGATGCAGGTGGATGGCCCTGCGGTGTCCTGGATTACAGACTATCTTGCCAAAAGGCTCCTGTTGGTACGGTTCCAGGAGCCACCCCAAGGCACCATCCTGTTATCTCTCATTTGCCTTCTTATCTCCTATTTGAGCTTCACATCTCTCTGACCATAAAGTAACTCAGTCACAGGATTTAACATTTATGAGAGGGATGAATCTCATAAATGATAAGTTTTATGACTCCATAGAATCATAAAAGTCATGCAGATGGTCACGTTTTCTAACATTAAAAACAATCTGTAGTGAACTGAGTCCTGAAGTCTGCTGTGAGAATGGATAACATGAGGACGTGTTTGCGGAAGGGTTCACTTTATAAGGTTTAATAGTGATTTTCTAAGAATAATAAGCAGCTGATGTTATAGCTCCACTTTAATTTTCAAATGATTTGTGATGATTTTCTAAACGTGTTTTCCATCTTTCTGATTTCTTAGTTTGTTTGCATGTTTCTCATACTTGGACAAAGATAACCAATTAGAATCAGCATCCTGTTTATCAGCAGGATGTTGATATATTATGTCAACATAATGTCTTATTATAGCCATATTTTAACATGAATGTAACTTACGGCTGTGAAACTGATTATTAGCATGGTGTTTTCATGTTCTATGTAATGATTTGGACACACATTTGAATCTATCAGCAGCTTTAGCTCCTGAAGAGATTGTTGAAAATCCTTGCAGTGTGAGCTTGGCTGAAGTTTTTATAACAATTCATAAAATATTTTCCAGCCCTGGAAATGTCTTGTGGCTAAATCCTGCACCTGAAAAATATTAGACTGCCTAAAAAAACAGCTAGAAAAATATGGCAAATTAAAAAGCATAAAATCTTGACCCACTGTTCCGGTGTGACGCCCCTAAAGGGGACAACCGAAAGAAGATGACACCAGAAGAATGGAAGAGACTGACGAAGCTATACCACAAATGATTACTTCAAGTTGTTGCACCTAAAGCTATTGCTATAGTTTCTCACAGAACTCTATGGAAAGTTTCTTTTTTACATGACTGTATTAATAATAATTAATCACGTTGTAGATAACCAAGAGTAAAAAGTAAATATGATTGTTGGCTATGTGCTAAGAGCACATTCATCTGCAAGTCTAATTGATAGACTGAGTCAAATTTTATGTCCAGAACATAAAATTTGACCCATAAGTAATGTTGCTATTAACATCTATGATCTTTTGATTGTGCACTTTCCCCAGCTACATACAACAATAAATACACATCTCATTAAATGTTGCCTCTACTCTAATCTTTTATTTTCAGAAAGGAAAATCTCTTTTTGTATCCGCTTAGCGTAGAAAAACAGTGAAAATGTTTGATAATTTGAATTTTGCTACACAATACTTTAAAGCAGTATTCCTAATATTGCATCTTTTACTTCACTACATTATCATGATGTATAGATACACATGTGCAAATTAATAAACAACCTGTGTGATGTGTTTCGTTTGGTTTAAGCAGTATTCACTGTGCCAGCTGCAACATTAATGTGCGGTACATGAGCACTAATAGATTACACTGCAATTACGCTACAGTTTTGAATTGCATAATATGTACAAATGAATTAATTAATATATATATGATATAATATATATAATAAAACAGGTATTAAACACCATGCTAGATGTTGATGTACTCTTTATTAACTGTCTGATTTTATTTTTTGCTAACACAGACAGATTTCACCACTCCAAGTCCATCTAGCACTCCACATGGCAGCACCATCCTGACTGCTCTGCGTGGCGGTGGGGTGTCACATTATTAACAACCTGCAGTGGTCCGATAACACTGTGGCAATAGATTAGACAGGGCAGAGCCGGCTGTTCTTCCTGAGAAGGTTCAGGTTATTTAATGCAGCCTGTCTTAATCCCAAAGAAGCCCATCTGTTCCCTGCATATAGGTGTGCATAATGTTTATAATTTATATATAAAGTTTTAAAAGTTTGGGGCTTGATGACATTGGTTCAAAACAGCATTAAAAGTGATTATGTGAAACATTTATAGTTGGTGTTTAACCTTTGTATAGCTTCACTTTTCTCTTGGGAACCAGAAAACACCACTGATAGAAAATATCTCCTCCTACACAAGCCTCTACACTGCCTACCTTTTCGCTCCCTCATCTGTTAGTGGCGAATACCCAACCCAAAGTTCCAGTGAACAGCATACAGAGTAATGTAGTGGTAGTCATTTGTGCCCATTAGCATTTTTGCCTGAAAAGCTTTAGTGAGCGCGTTCAGCTACTGCACTGCTACGAATCCATATATGGCAGGATATTATTCATTTTCACTGGCCGATCGCTGCATACGAAGGCCAGCCAAAGAGTGCTTTCATGCCTCCAAAACGCACTTTATTGATGCTTGTTGCACATTTTGACAGCGGTATTCAGAGTTAAGTGTATCCCGCAATCCACTACTGGTGTGGCACAGACTGTGCCCATCACCTCACCAGCCTGGGTTTTGATAGAGTTACCACTGTAGGCTGCATTTAGCACCTTCATTAATCAGAATTTGCTGTTTATGACATGTCAACTTTGGCATGAATATTACTCTTCAGGTCCAAGCTCTACAAATTTATAGCAGAACTTAAGATATGAAAGATTTGCTTGATAACTGAATAAAAACAGGCATCTAACACTTTACTGTGGTGATATGCAATTTTTGAAATTGAAATGTAATTTCTGGGAAATATGTTTTATTCTATAAGATTGTCATACAAGAAGCATCACAAAAAATATCATCTTTATTGTGATCTCATTAGGATTCTAATAATAACCGATTGATATACATTAATGGAGGTCGGGGCCTTTCTGTGTGGAGCATACATGTTGGGGTGGGTTCTCTCCAGGTATTCTGGCTTCCTCCCACAATCCAAAGACATGCACTTAGTGGGGTTAGGTTAACTGGTGATTCTAAATTGCTGATAGGTGTGAATGTGAGTGTGAATTTTTGTGTGTCTCTTTGTGTTAGCCCTGCATCTGAATGGCAGTCTGTCCAGGTAGGGCTGTTCGATATAAAGATATATATCGGATGACGATATAAAAACGTCTATCGTTTCATTTTACGGTTTGTTTCGTGGTGTCGCAAAATAAACGGCAATATTTTTTCATGGTTTTGATGGTCACTGTAGTGGCTATATTGATTTCTTAAAGTTCTCTCTTTCTCTTGTATTTAATATAACCACACTACGGACGGACAAGAGACTACGACGGTAAAACCATCGCGTGTCCGCTTGTTTATTTTCCACATGAACCTTTCACAATAAAGCTCAAGATCCTGTTGAGACTTTTCAAAATAAACTGAATCACGTGAAAGAGTATGAAGAGTGTTTACGGATGAGAAGCAAAAAAGAGCCGTCAGGTGCTAAAAAATAAACCTTAGACTCAAACGTTAGAACAGGCTTTTCCCCGCAGCACGCTGTGTAATAAATACTCACAAAGAAAACGGCAGCTGTTACAACTTATGTCTAAAAATGTATAGTTTCATGCATCGGTTAAAACACTCGACTCCAGGTACACGACGCCCAGCTGAAAACACTTCACGCAAGTCGAGCTGCCCGAGATTCACAGAATTTACAGAAAATGTAAAATTTTTGTGATTTATATCGTTATCGGGACGATAGATGTCTTATATCGGGATATGAGATTTTGGTCATATCGCACAGCCCTAATAAATA